>CDFI01100807.1:0-10992 GCA_000826405.1 Acanthamoeba divionensis | reverse complement strand
TGTCCTAAGTTGATGGTGTAATGTCATATGCACAACAGATTTTCATCAAAACAACCGAGGTGAGCCTAACGACGGTCTGGTGATGGACTTTTCGGAGGAAAATCAACCCAACCACGATCTGCAGATGCAACATACAAATGACATATCCACGGCTACCAGCTCTATCAGGTAAACTTGGCTTTAAAAACGGTTTAATGTGATTGTAAGTTGTCAAATAACTCTTTTATTTTATCGCTAGCCCTGTTTTAGGTTCAACATCAGTAAGTGGAGGAAGCGCAGGTACGAGTCCTACGAAGAAAAAGGAGGAAGACAAACCTAAGAGCTACCCAAAACTAAAACAACAATCCAGCCAGGTATAATTGGCTGATCATCATCATACAAGCCTGAATACGTAACCAAATTCAACTCCTAAGCAAATCTTCTTGGTGTAGGAAGACGAAGAAGAAATGTTTGCGAAGGACAGTGTACGGGAACGTGCAAAGAAGTCATACCATCTTCGTCTCGCAGCAGCAACCATCATTACTGACTTGTACGCAATACTGCTCACGCGTAAAAAGTTCTCTCAGATTTTAATTTTAATTTGACATGCAGCATAGCGGAAAACATACAGCCACTTTTGGGATATCTGCCAGTTTTATTGAATTACTGCTTGATAAGGTTGGATTCTACGGAATCAAGGACGTTGATGAAACTGTTCCCATACCTACTGCATGCTCTACAATTGCAGCTGATTTCTGCCAACAGCCAAGATCATCGTAAGATCAACAACCAAACCTACAAAACGTCTGAATTACTATTCTAATAAGTAGATATTTTTTGTTTGAGCAAAGTGGAACACGGCGAAGAGCTAGCTTTGCTTAAAGTGCTTGAGACTATATCTACGTCTATATCTATGAACTCGTTCCGTCTTCGCTGGAACTATACAGATTATTCAAAGTCCTCCGATCATGATGTTGTCCCAAGTGCTTCTGTACGCAATGATGGGCTATCTGTACATATGAATCTCGATGCAGAGGAAAGCTGGACAGCCACTCCTGATTTGCAATCTGCTGCAATCACATCCACTTCCCCACCTTCTGGTGTCAGCGTAAGCCGGTCAGCTGGATACGCTAAAATGACAGAATGGTGTGTGCACAGCATGGATGCAGGCGAGTTCGTAGCAACAATATGCAGATGTCTCACGCACATCGATCCTGATATGGTCCTAAATTGGGGAATTGAGGCATTGCAGTGGTCTATTGGGTACAAGGTAGGTACTTTTTATTACAGACACGTTTTCTTATTGCTTGTTGGGACACTGTATCTTATGGTCCGTTCACTATTTTCTACAATCTGTTAGGACTTTCGGTTGTCTACAAAAGCTGTGCAGATGTTTAGGGCGATTATGCTGCCACTTGGTCAAGACACTATAGGACAATTAGTCGTCTCTATTGTCGAGTCTGCAGAAAAATTAGAGGTTTGTTAAAACAATTGATCCTGATGAACGCTTGCATTTTTAGTCTAATATCTTTATTGCAATTGTTAAGACAAGTGTTGAGAAGCTATTGATGACGAAAGCCAAAAAGAAGCCTTCGACGCGCAAGGTAATTCATGAACAGTTGTCAATCTCGCTTTCAAGAGGCAAAATCCTAGAGATTCTACTCACTCTCCAGGTGATTTTTTGCACATCCTAACCATCATTGCAAGCGTTGTTCTTATGGTGCGTATGTAACAGGAAGCAATTTCACGTGTAGAGGATCCTGAAGTAAGGGCAATCATATTGTGGGTAGCGGTTGCATTCATGCACGCGTGTCATTCAACCTATTCTCTGCTGTATAAACAGGTATACCTTAGTATCATCTTGCTGATGTAGAACGTTTTGAGTGAAATCATTTTTTTTTTGTCTTGATATATAAGGCCTTACTGTTGATCTCCACCCTCCTCGAGAACAATTTCTTCGATCAACTGCTATCTCCTGCTCATCGCCAAATGATGAAACGGCAAGCAAGAGAGTTTTCACATGAAGGCATACAGCCACTTCTCATTCAGGTTGTAGATCAATGTAAACCAAAAAATGAATGAACAGTGTTAACTGAACACTCCATCAAACATATTAGGCTCTTTTCAGGGCGGAGACTGAGGAGTGCGCAGCGGGTTTGCTAGTTTCACTTGTAAATGCGCCCCGTGGGTTGTCCTTTTTGATTGATCCATCCCCTGCGAGATTGCCGCTCATAATGCTTGCTCTGCTTCCCTGGCTTCACCACAAACTAACTTTGTCCATCATACCTTCCCAACAACATTTCTTGGTACACCTTTCCTCCGTAATTTTATTTTGGGCGGATTGCTCTAATCACGTATGTTGCGCAGCCTGGCCGCATATGCAGACAGCTTGCGGAAGCTTTGCAAGAGTCCGAAATGGAATGGCCAGTGACGCGAGACGCTCTTACCTGCTACGCAGATGGCAAATTCAACTCCATCCCGGACATGTTTCTTGATCTTGTATCTTCAGAACTCTACCAGTTGTTTTTGCCTCGCCAGGCCTGCTCATTTGCAGGTACATTCCTGCGAAACATGTTCTTTGCTTTTTCATTATAAATTTCTTGGTTGAGAAAGCAAAACTTAACTTTCAAATGAACAGATTTGCTTTACTTCATGCTTTGCGATGCACCGGAGGGCTTTGACAATTCTATATTCCGAATTACAAAAGTGTTCATCAGCCAAGCTGACAGTGCCTCATACGTGCATGCCTTTAAGCATGTAATAGAGGTATTTTACGACATTAAACAATATATATATAAATTCAATCATTAAGGAAGAATTTCTCTTTACAAGTTTGCATCAGAGAAAGTGGTTAAACTAGGCACAGGGGCAACGTCTGTGCTATTGCTTGCAGAAGCTACTTCATGTAAGGCTCTTCCACTTGGCGAACTCCATACGGGCACCAATACTCCTCCCCCAACTCCTCCAGACAATGGGCCAAATTCAATTAAGTAAGAAATCTTGTCCTGAAGTCTTTTTGTTAGCTTTTGGAAGGTGTTGATTAACTGGGGCCTTAGGAGAACTGTTCAAATGGTGCGCAAGATTGCAGCCACCATGTTGACGTTTAGCGCCGACGATGATATCACTGAGCTAGCTGATTCTCCAAGCGAGGTAACTTGTAGCCAGCCTACCTTGCGTCAGTTATATAACGTTGTTGATACACTTAACGATTTTATTTTGTTTATTGTTAGGAGTCGAGTGAAGGAAGCACAATAAGCAGTATCAGCGGAATTAACATGATTGGTCTGACCCCAGAAGGATCAAGCTTGATCGCTCAAACGCCTAACAGATTGAGCTGGTAAGGCGAGAATTCTCGCTAAATTTGTGCAGGGAGTCAAAATAGGTATTAAGTTTTCTTCTCATCCATATTTCACAGGGCTTTACGACCCATACACCCACAACCAATGCGATCAGCCCGCTATTCAGAAAAGGATTCGCTCTCTCGTAGAGTTACCTCGACTCTGTTGGTTGCCTTTGGCCATTCTCTATTTTCAGACGATGAGGAGGTCCATGTTGGCTCTGAGGAAGAGGATGATCAGTATGAGGAAGAAGAGGACGATACTCAAGCTCGTACCCACATTGAAGAAGATAGTAAAAAATATCCCAACTCTAACAGTGATTCTGAACCAGATGAGCAGATTGAACAACCACAGCCACAAGAGCATACTCCTAAACACAGGCGGCGCAAACCTAGCCGCTTAGTCACATGCCCACAGCCACAAGAAGAAATGGAAGAGGACATCGAAGACAATAAGGAGAAAACTTGGCGTCGGAGGTCGTTTTCTCCACAGGAAGAGCGAGAAGAGGAAGAGCCTGCAGATGATAAATACAAAACGTTGAGGCTGTCGCAACAACCATCTATTTCCCCAGAACAAGCTCAGCTATCACATGATACAACTGATAAGAGTCGACAACAAAGTGAAGCGCAAACGAAAGAGGACTCAGAAAATCACGACATTAAAGGCCCAGAAGAGGAAGAAACAGAAGTAGAGGAGGAGGAAGAGGAAGAGGAAACTGAGAAGGAGGACGAGGATGAATGGTATGAAAACAAGAGACCCCAAGCAGAGGAGATGATGGATGAAAGTGAAGAAGAAGCTGTGGCTCATATGGAAGACTCTGATGGCGATGAGAAAGGGCGTGAAGCACAAATAGTATCACCCAGTGAACCGATTTTTCTGCCCCAAGATTGCACGGCCGATATGCAAAGCTCTACAGATAGCCACCTGTCGTCCTCAGAACTCCAGGTATACGAATTTGAAGGCACAACAGATGTGGCCTCGCCACACGCTGCAGAATCCACTCAAAATGAAGACCTGTTGGAAGAACCCACGGGTCCAAACACCTTCTCTGATTCAGAAAGTGCCACTATACAAGAATCCTTAGTAGTAGAGGCAGAGAGTCAAGAGAAGGCAATAGCTAGGGAGGGCATAGAACCACTTGAAGCAGGAGAAGAAATAGACACCAAGCCGCCGCACTCACAAGATGAAGTTAAGGACGGCACCTTACATAGTGAAGAGGTGAGTGCAACACTGGTCGCTATGGTATCGGAGTTCGGTTCCCAAACTGTAGCAATAATTGACCTCAATAGTAAGGACCACACCAGAACAGAAGAGGAACTGCCTTTGTATTGGGACAGATTGCACGAGCAGAGGCCCGAAATGAGGAAGGATGTTCGAAAGAAGAGAGAGCAGCGTTGTGGTACATTTGGTAGGCAGTCCAAGACAAAGGCCCCTCCACCAGTCACTGTGGAGCAAATCTTTTCAGTTGATGCTGCGGTTGGCTGCACCGCGACAGACTCTCCTGCTTCCTCCCCCTCCCCCTCCAACAGCACCACCTCCACCACATCCAATACAGTCGCCACGGGCGCTCAGCAGCCATCATCCTCCACACAGTCTCTCAGCCCTCCTGTCGCTGCTGCCCCTCTTGCCTTGTCTCCTAGACTGCGCAGTACCACCCAACCAGACTCGGCCCATTTCAGTAATGACTGGTAATAACCTACCTACCCCATTGGTCTCTCCCTTCTCCTCTTCTTTTTTTTTTGAATCATTCTTGCAACTTGCAAAGGGTGAGTCGAACACGAGCATTGACCACAAGCAGCACGGGGCCCATCTTTGGCATACAGCGCCTGGACCGCGACAAGCAACGGTTGGGCAGCCGTGCGCCATCGTCGCCTCGATTGGCTACGTCATCCCTGCAGAGCGATGCTGAAGGACCTCCTCCCTCGCCCCAAGGAAGCCCCTTAGGTCTCGCCACGACAGAGTCCTCAGAACAGCCATCGTCGTCTGCTGACAGCGACTGCGAAGAAGAAAAGTCTGCCAAGATGAAAGAAGCCATGAAGATGAAGAAGGCGAAAAAGAAAAAGAAAAAGGATGAAAATAGCAAGCACAACAAGCAGAAGGCCAGGGCATCCACCACCATCACCAAAGTCAAGAGCAGCACCACCACATTCAATCCTCAACAGCCTCCCAAACAGCCTCTCACTTCTCCCACCACGCAGCAGAAGGAAGCGGCGAATCATTGATTCATTGATTCATTGATTCATTGATTATGCTTTGTATAAAATACAATTTAAATCGAGCCTTTAAAGAAGGAGGTGTTTGCTGTGTAGCGGTACCAGCTTTTGGTACTCACACCTTACTGATTGAAGTTACATTGAGTAAGCTCGTTCCATGTTAAATTAGAAAAGCCACTGTGTTCAATTACAACGGTTAACAAAAGTACATGCAGGACTCGTTATTTTTTATCCATGTGACTAGGTCAGCTGGTCACCCGATTTGGTCGTTTTTTAATGTTCCCTTCCCAACTTGGTGACGGAGAATGAGTCCCAGGCCTCAGTGTCCTCTGTGGGGCAAGATTAATCATACTGCCCCCACCTTTTCTCTTTTTGTTGTAGCCAGCACCCCTTTGTGGACTTTGGACTTTTTCCCTGTTGCATCCACTGTCTTCCCTTTAGCACCACCAAATGTCCCCCCCCCTCAATTTGCCGCCCAGTGCGGCTTCCCAGACCTTTCCCATTGTGTCAACACATCATGTATTCATTGTGTACTAACATCCTGGAATTAATTATCCAGCTACAGCTACCACAGTTACAACAAAGGAGAATTTGGACGGTTCTCATTGGGATGCGCGAGAGGAGAGCTTATCACGAAGTGAGGCCACTTCCTGGGTGGCATCGTCCAAGCGCTGCTTGAGCTCCTCACTGCGCTTCTCTTCCTTCTCCCATTTAGTCTTGATAGCCGAGACGTCCCTCTCAGCTTTCTCTGCCCGCTCTACGGCCGTTCCCAGCTCATCCCTGGCAGCCTGAAGTGCAACAACGTGCATAAGTGCTCAGGGCTGATAGGTACATAATCACTAGAAAGGGAAAATACCTTAAGCTTGGCCTCAGACTGTTCTGTTTTGGCCTCAGCAGCGGCAGCCTTTGTCTTGGCAGATTTGAGGGCAGATGAGGTCTCCTCAAGCAGGACAGTAAGTTCCCTTACCTTTGCATCAGCGCCAGTAGCCACGTTGTCGGTCTTCTCAAGACTGAACACAGCCACCAAACAAAAGTTAGTAACACTCACAACGTGTGGTTCTGGATCCGTGACTGGTTAGTTACCTGATGTTGAGTGCGCGCAGTTTCCTTTCGGCATCCTCGGCGCGTGCCTGGAAGAGCTCTCTTTGCTCTGTTGTATCTCTGACCTTGGTCTCCAAATCGGCAACGCGCTTCTCTGCAGCCTCCTTCTTCTGGTTGAGAGCAGCCAACCGGACTCTGAGCTCCTCAGCTTGCTCCTGCACCTCTCCAGACCGCCCTTCTGCTCCAGCTGAAAGTCTTTCTAGGGTCTCCACACGATTTTGCGCTACCTGAAGCTTGGCCTACAAGGAGACAAAGGTTAGAAGCTTAGGTATCTGCACAGGCAACCATATGAGATGTTTACGTACCCTAAGGTCAGTGATGACATTATCTCTCTCGTGAAGGGCATCAGAAGCTTCTTTAAACTTAGCCTCTGCCTGGTCAGCACGTATCTGAGCAGTCTCTGCCTTTTGCTTGGCACCCTTTAGCTGGATTTCTAGTGCCTCAGCCCTATCTCTGAACTCCATTACTTGTAAGGCGAGCGTTTCCTTCGACTTCTCAGCCGTCTCAGCACCTTGTCATGTCTTGCATTAGCTGTTTGCAGAAGTACTAAATGGAGTATGGTTAGAGGAGTACCAGTGCCGGCTGCCTGTGCCTTAGCTTTGAAGGCCTGCAATAAGTTCTCTGCCTCGGAAAGCTTCTCATAAAGGGTTTTGGCTTCCTGAACCTTGGCCTCTGCAGCCATATCAGTCTGTTCAGCGCGTGTCTTGAGAGCCTGGCACTGGAGCTTGAGCTTCTCAACTTCTTCTACCAGATCAGAAACCTTTCCTTCCGCAGCTGATGCCTTGCGTTCTAACTCATCACTCTTCTTTTCAGCCGCTGCAAGCTTGGCTCTCACTGAAGGTAGCTCAGCCTCAAGAGTAGCACACCTGATTAAGTAGGGAAAATTAGGCAAGAGGCTTTCTGAAGCCAATCTGTTGTTAACTTACCTTTCGTCCGTCTCTCTGGCACGCTGAAGGGCTGAATCAGCAGTGGTCTCAACCTTAGAGGCTTGAGTTGCAGCGAATTCTCCCTTACGCTTGACTTCTTCCAACTGTTGTTGCAAGTTGCTCGCTTTGTCTTCAGCAGCACGAGCACGGACTTCACTATTCTCCAGCTGCTTCTCCAAACCTTACATGCATTCAGCCCCGCAATCAGATGAACATATGGAAAACTAGTTGAGAAATAAGAAAGGGCAGTATACCAGCAACTTTGGCCTTGAGAGAAGAGACCAAATTGCGAGATTCGTCCAGTTTAGACTCAGCAGCCTTTTGAGCCTCAAGAGCTGCTTCTGTACGGTTCTGCGCCGCAGTTGCGTCCGCCTTTGAAAATAGAGCCACTTGAGTGCTGATTTTTGTTTATTACATATACTTCTCTCGAGCCATAGGCGTGTCCTACCTTTGCGGCAGTCAACTTACGGGCAGCGTCAGCAGCTTGGGCCTTGGCTTGCTCCAACTGTTCGCCTGCTTCCTTAACCTTGGCAAGAGCTGCTTCCGAGGCTGTGGTAGATTTGTCCGCCTTAGCCTGTAATAGAGGAGTTTGGTTAAGTTTTTCTTAAGGGAAAGGATTGATATAACTGAAAGAGGGTAAATGATACCTGGAGATTGCGAGCTTTGCGTTCTGCCTCCTCAGCTCGTGCTTCATACTGTTGTGCTTTGGCAGTCACTTCATTAAAACGACCTTCAAGAGTGGTTACCTCCTTTTGCTTGTTGTTCAGCTTGTTCTGGGCCGCAGCCCTGGCAGCTTCTCCCTCTGCTAATTTCTCATTGAGACCCTTTATTTGGTCTTGCTGTTCAGCGAGTCTACACAGAAGCAGGACTCAGCACTTTTCGTAAACCAAAAGAGAGAGATCATTCCTCACCTTTGTTCAAGCTTTTCTTTGGCCAAGTTGGTAGCTTTTTGCTTCCTTTCGGCTTCTTCAGCCCTAGCAGTGAGCTCAATCACTTGCTGCTTTAGATCCGCCATGTCCTGAGAATAAAACAATACAGAGCGCACTTTGAGAAAACACAGAGACTTCCTTTACACAGTGAACAGAGGTGTAAAAAAAGACAGAGAGCCAACCTTTCAAGATGGGATAAAGGTAGAATACAGTGATGTACAAATAGTTCACGTGTGAGGTGCTGTTTACAAGGTTATAGTTATGGTGGTCACACACTTCCTGGCCCTGGCTAGTTCAAGAAAACCATCCAAGGGGTTTTCGCCAATCACGTACCTTGGTTTTATTTGATTGGCGAGCGTTTAAGAGGGCTGATTAGAGAAATTAATATTTCCTGGAAAATATTTGGCGGCAAACGTTGGCTTGACATTGTTGTTTGATTTGAATGTTCAAGCCATGTCAAGCCTGCTGCGCAAACGTTGGATCGAAGATCTCGCCATAAGCAAACAAAAACCCACAAAGCCCTACTGTCAACTCACCGAGGTAAGATTTTTCACCACCAGGGGTATCATCAACTATTAGTTACGAACCATGCTGGGCATCTCAGGTGCTGGAGCTGCCAAATGGAAAGGGGGCATGTGCGGTCGTACGGGTGTCCGATAAATTTCATCACATTGAGGCTGTGCTCACTGAAAGCGCGCTACAGTTGTTTCATATGTAAAATCACCCATGTATCGAATTGTGTAACTGTCATTAACAATTTGTACGCACAGGGAGCATCATGGAAGATCTTTGCACAGCATAAAGGGAGGCATTATAGCTGTTACACAGTTTGAAGTACGTTCTTACAATCTCAATTCAACAGCTTACCTCAAACTAATTCAATTTCTTTCAGTTGAAGGGCAATTTTGAAGACAACAAAGAAAAGGCGATGGGGGGCAACAAACCGTCAAGGCTCTATTTGCACGTGGAGGCCTTCAAATTTATTGGATCAGATGGCTCCTATCTGATAGGGGATCCTGCTCACATTATGCAATCTTTGAAAAGGGCGCCAACAGACGCGGCGCCGAAGCGTCCTTTAGAAACATACCAATCCACCCAAGGTTCTTGTTCCATATTTGTTCTTTTCCCCCCTGCTAAGGTATAAGCTTAGCACTGTGCAACCAAACAGTAAAATCTTCCCCCTTTTTGCAGATTCAGAAATGACAGCAGAGATTCTGGTAGAAATTGGTGCTTCATCTCAGGCCGAGAGTGTAACTCAGCTGATTCTTTTCTTTTCTTCTTTTTGCCATCAATATTATAAATCAAATGCAACAACAATCTCTTTATTGTGATAACATAGGCACAAGACTTACCCAATGGAGCACAGTCCTTGGAGAACGATAATGTACCCTTTCAATAATAATCAACACAGCTTTCACAGATATATAACTATCAACAACACTTAACAGGCCGTCGAAATATTAGATGAAGCAGATTGCATCATCTCTGACTCACAGGAATCTTTGTTGCTGGACCTGACTAGTACATATTCCCCGCCCCTGCCTTTCAGCATGTTGCTTTCGCTCAGTGATCACATTTATTGATTGTAATCTGGTTTATTTCTTTCTCTGCCAGAGGGGGATCAAGAGATGGATTCTGACACTTTTATGCCTCAAGCTTCTCAGTCCACATCTTACAGTATCTCACCTTCTCAATCCAAGTTGAAAACTCCAGAGGTAACCTGCCCCCTGACACATCATCATAAGGATTGGCAATTTTGCGTATTATAATTTAATATGGCCTCCTCTTTTGCAGGAAATCCCTGGTTCAATCGAAAGCTTTTACTTAAATCAACAACACCTAGACCTTTCCTTGTCTCTGGACTCTGATTCAGAGCAAGAGATGCCCTCTGGTAAGTAACTACTACAAGCTTGAAAAAGTGATTCTTCGATTTCAATTCTCTCTCTTTGGCTTGGATCTAAGCATCTAATAACTTCAACTTTCCTCCTCCTGCATTAAACAATAATAATAACAACAACACAGAACTTCTCAGGCTGTTTGATCAGAAGGAGCTTCCTCCTCTGACCCCACCGCCCCTTGAAACACAGAAACAAGATAACAAAGAACAAATGAAGGAGGTGGATGCAATGGATTACGAAACCCACGACACGGAGAGCAACTGCAGCACGCCGCCCTTACTGTCACAGTCTTTCTTCTCAGATGATGGCGATGACGATGACGATGCACAGTACATTGCCCGGATGAGAGGAAACGTTGATCTGCTGGATGATGGCTGGCAAACACAGAAGCCAGACGAAGAAGACCTTGTAGAAAGAGCGAAGGAAGAGAAGGAGAAGGAGAAGGAGAAGGAGAACGATTCTGGAAAGGTAGAAGGACGACAACTGAGTGTGAAAGAAGTGAACGTCGTGGCCAACGACAACGATGACAACGATAACAAGGAAGCAAGACGAGAAAGAGAGGTTGCTGAGGTAACAAGAGCAAACACTGAAGAAGAGAAACAATTGGG
>CDFI01100806.1:0-10962 GCA_000826405.1 Acanthamoeba divionensis | reverse complement strand
TGTCCTAAGTTGATGGTGTAATGTCATATGCACAACAGATTTTCATCAAAACAACCGAGGTGAGCCTAACGACGGTCTGGTGATGGACTTTTCGGAGGAAAATCAACCCAACCACGATCTGCAGATGCAACATACAAATGACATATCCACGGCTACCAGCTCTATCAGGTAAACTTGGCTTTAAAAACGGTTTAATGTGATTGTAAGTTGTCAAATAACTCTTTTATTTTATCGCTAGCCCTGTTTTAGGTTCAACATCAGTAAGTGGAGGAAGCGCAGGTACGAGTCCTACGAAGAAAAAGGAGGAAGACAAACCTAAGAGCTACCCAAAACTAAAACAACAATCCAGCCAGGTATAATTGGCTGATCATCATCATACAAGCCTGAATACGTAACCAAATTCAACTCCTAAGCAAATCTTCTTGGTGTAGGAAGACGAAGAAGAAATGTTTGCGAAGGACAGTGTACGGGAACGTGCAAAGAAGTCATACCATCTTCGTCTCGCAGCAGCAACCATCATTACTGACTTGTACGCAATACTGCTCACGCGTAAAAAGTTCTCTCAGATTTTAATTTTAATTTGACATGCAGCATAGCGGAAAACATACAGCCACTTTTGGGATATCTGCCAGTTTTATTGAATTACTGCTTGATAAGGTTGGATTCTACGGAATCAAGGACGTTGATGAAACTGTTCCCATACCTACTGCATGCTCTACAATTGCAGCTGATTTCTGCCAACAGCCAAGATCATCGTAAGATCAACAACCAAACCTACAAAACGTCTGAATTACTATTCTAATAAGTAGATATTTTTTGTTTGAGCAAAGTGGAACACGGCGAAGAGCTAGCTTTGCTTAAAGTGCTTGAGACTATATCTACGTCTATATCTATGAACTCGTTCCGTCTTCGCTGGAACTATACAGATTATTCAAAGTCCTCCGATCATGATGTTGTCCCAAGTGCTTCTGTACGCAATGATGGGCTATCTGTACATATGAATCTCGATGCAGAGGAAAGCTGGACAGCCACTCCTGATTTGCAATCTGCTGCAATCACATCCACTTCCCCACCTTCTGGTGTCAGCGTAAGCCGGTCAGCTGGATACGCTAAAATGACAGAATGGTGTGTGCACAGCATGGATGCAGGCGAGTTCGTAGCAACAATATGCAGATGTCTCACGCACATCGATCCTGATATGGTCCTAAATTGGGGAATTGAGGCATTGCAGTGGTCTATTGGGTACAAGGTAGGTACTTTTTATTACAGACACGTTTTCTTATTGCTTGTTGGGACACTGTATCTTATGGTCCGTTCACTATTTTCTACAATCTGTTAGGACTTTCGGTTGTCTACAAAAGCTGTGCAGATGTTTAGGGCGATTATGCTGCCACTTGGTCAAGACACTATAGGACAATTAGTCGTCTCTATTGTCGAGTCTGCAGAAAAATTAGAGGTTTGTTAAAACAATTGATCCTGATGAACGCTTGCATTTTTAGTCTAATATCTTTATTGCAATTGTTAAGACAAGTGTTGAGAAGCTATTGATGACGAAAGCCAAAAAGAAGCCTTCGACGCGCAAGGTAATTCATGAACAGTTGTCAATCTCGCTTTCAAGAGGCAAAATCCTAGAGATTCTACTCACTCTCCAGGTGATTTTTTGCACATCCTAACCATCATTGCAAGCGTTGTTCTTATGGTGCGTATGTAACAGGAAGCAATTTCACGTGTAGAGGATCCTGAAGTAAGGGCAATCATATTGTGGGTAGCGGTTGCATTCATGCACGCGTGTCATTCAACCTATTCTCTGCTGTATAAACAGGTATACCTTAGTATCATCTTGCTGATGTAGAACGTTTTGAGTGAAATCATTTTTTTTTTGTCTTGATATATAAGGCCTTACTGTTGATCTCCACCCTCCTCGAGAACAATTTCTTCGATCAACTGCTATCTCCTGCTCATCGCCAAATGATGAAACGGCAAGCAAGAGAGTTTTCACATGAAGGCATACAGCCACTTCTCATTCAGGTTGTAGATCAATGTAAACCAAAAAATGAATGAACAGTGTTAACTGAACACTCCATCAAACATATTAGGCTCTTTTCAGGGCGGAGACTGAGGAGTGCGCAGCGGGTTTGCTAGTTTCACTTGTAAATGCGCCCCGTGGGTTGTCCTTTTTGATTGATCCATCCCCTGCGAGATTGCCGCTCATAATGCTTGCTCTGCTTCCCTGGCTTCACCACAAACTAACTTTGTCCATCATACCTTCCCAACAACATTTCTTGGTACACCTTTCCTCCGTAATTTTATTTTGGGCGGATTGCTCTAATCACGTATGTTGCGCAGCCTGGCCGCATATGCAGACAGCTTGCGGAAGCTTTGCAAGAGTCCGAAATGGAATGGCCAGTGACGCGAGACGCTCTTACCTGCTACGCAGATGGCAAATTCAACTCCATCCCGGACATGTTTCTTGATCTTGTATCTTCAGAACTCTACCAGTTGTTTTTGCCTCGCCAGGCCTGCTCATTTGCAGGTACATTCCTGCGAAACATGTTCTTTGCTTTTTCATTATAAATTTCTTGGTTGAGAAAGCAAAACTTAACTTTCAAATGAACAGATTTGCTTTACTTCATGCTTTGCGATGCACCGGAGGGCTTTGACAATTCTATATTCCGAATTACAAAAGTGTTCATCAGCCAAGCTGACAGTGCCTCATACGTGCATGCCTTTAAGCATGTAATAGAGGTATTTTACGACATTAAACAATATATATATAAATTCAATCATTAAGGAAGAATTTCTCTTTACAAGTTTGCATCAGAGAAAGTGGTTAAACTAGGCACAGGGGCAACGTCTGTGCTATTGCTTGCAGAAGCTACTTCATGTAAGGCTCTTCCACTTGGCGAACTCCATACGGGCACCAATACTCCTCCCCCAACTCCTCCAGACAATGGGCCAAATTCAATTAAGTAAGAAATCTTGTCCTGAAGTCTTTTTGTTAGCTTTTGGAAGGTGTTGATTAACTGGGGCCTTAGGAGAACTGTTCAAATGGTGCGCAAGATTGCAGCCACCATGTTGACGTTTAGCGCCGACGATGATATCACTGAGCTAGCTGATTCTCCAAGCGAGGTAACTTGTAGCCAGCCTACCTTGCGTCAGTTATATAACGTTGTTGATACACTTAACGATTTTATTTTGTTTATTGTTAGGAGTCGAGTGAAGGAAGCACAATAAGCAGTATCAGCGGAATTAACATGATTGGTCTGACCCCAGAAGGATCAAGCTTGATCGCTCAAACGCCTAACAGATTGAGCTGGTAAGGCGAGAATTCTCGCTAAATTTGTGCAGGGAGTCAAAATAGGTATTAAGTTTTCTTCTCATCCATATTTCACAGGGCTTTACGACCCATACACCCACAACCAATGCGATCAGCCCGCTATTCAGAAAAGGATTCGCTCTCTCGTAGAGTTACCTCGACTCTGTTGGTTGCCTTTGGCCATTCTCTATTTTCAGACGATGAGGAGGTCCATGTTGGCTCTGAGGAAGAGGATGATCAGTATGAGGAAGAAGAGGACGATACTCAAGCTCGTACCCACATTGAAGAAGATAGTAAAAAATATCCCAACTCTAACAGTGATTCTGAACCAGATGAGCAGATTGAACAACCACAGCCACAAGAGCATACTCCTAAACACAGGCGGCGCAAACCTAGCCGCTTAGTCACATGCCCACAGCCACAAGAAGAAATGGAAGAGGACATCGAAGACAATAAGGAGAAAACTTGGCGTCGGAGGTCGTTTTCTCCACAGGAAGAGCGAGAAGAGGAAGAGCCTGCAGATGATAAATACAAAACGTTGAGGCTGTCGCAACAACCATCTATTTCCCCAGAACAAGCTCAGCTATCACATGATACAACTGATAAGAGTCGACAACAAAGTGAAGCGCAAACGAAAGAGGACTCAGAAAATCACGACATTAAAGGCCCAGAAGAGGAAGAAACAGAAGTAGAGGAGGAGGAAGAGGAAGAGGAAACTGAGAAGGAGGACGAGGATGAATGGTATGAAAACAAGAGACCCCAAGCAGAGGAGATGATGGATGAAAGTGAAGAAGAAGCTGTGGCTCATATGGAAGACTCTGATGGCGATGAGAAAGGGCGTGAAGCACAAATAGTATCACCCAGTGAACCGATTTTTCTGCCCCAAGATTGCACGGCCGATATGCAAAGCTCTACAGATAGCCACCTGTCGTCCTCAGAACTCCAGGTATACGAATTTGAAGGCACAACAGATGTGGCCTCGCCACACGCTGCAGAATCCACTCAAAATGAAGACCTGTTGGAAGAACCCACGGGTCCAAACACCTTCTCTGATTCAGAAAGTGCCACTATACAAGAATCCTTAGTAGTAGAGGCAGAGAGTCAAGAGAAGGCAATAGCTAGGGAGGGCATAGAACCACTTGAAGCAGGAGAAGAAATAGACACCAAGCCGCCGCACTCACAAGATGAAGTTAAGGACGGCACCTTACATAGTGAAGAGGTGAGTGCAACACTGGTCGCTATGGTATCGGAGTTCGGTTCCCAAACTGTAGCAATAATTGACCTCAATAGTAAGGACCACACCAGAACAGAAGAGGAACTGCCTTTGTATTGGGACAGATTGCACGAGCAGAGGCCCGAAATGAGGAAGGATGTTCGAAAGAAGAGAGAGCAGCGTTGTGGTACATTTGGTAGGCAGTCCAAGACAAAGGCCCCTCCACCAGTCACTGTGGAGCAAATCTTTTCAGTTGATGCTGCGGTTGGCTGCACCGCGACAGACTCTCCTGCTTCCTCCCCCTCCCCCTCCAACAGCACCACCTCCACCACATCCAATACAGTCGCCACGGGCGCTCAGCAGCCATCATCCTCCACACAGTCTCTCAGCCCTCCTGTCGCTGCTGCCCCTCTTGCCTTGTCTCCTAGACTGCGCAGTACCACCCAACCAGACTCGGCCCATTTCAGTAATGACTGGTAATAACCTACCTACCCCATTGGTCTCTCCCTTCTCCTCTTCTTTTTTTTTTGAATCATTCTTGCAACTTGCAAAGGGTGAGTCGAACACGAGCATTGACCACAAGCAGCACGGGGCCCATCTTTGGCATACAGCGCCTGGACCGCGACAAGCAACGGTTGGGCAGCCGTGCGCCATCGTCGCCTCGATTGGCTACGTCATCCCTGCAGAGCGATGCTGAAGGACCTCCTCCCTCGCCCCAAGGAAGCCCCTTAGGTCTCGCCACGACAGAGTCCTCAGAACAGCCATCGTCGTCTGCTGACAGCGACTGCGAAGAAGAAAAGTCTGCCAAGATGAAAGAAGCCATGAAGATGAAGAAGGCGAAAAAGAAAAAGAAAAAGGATGAAAATAGCAAGCACAACAAGCAGAAGGCCAGGGCATCCACCACCATCACCAAAGTCAAGAGCAGCACCACCACATTCAATCCTCAACAGCCTCCCAAACAGCCTCTCACTTCTCCCACCACGCAGCAGAAGGAAGCGGCGAATCATTGATTCATTGATTCATTGATTCATTGATTATGCTTTGTATAAAATACAATTTAAATCGAGCCTTTAAAGAAGGAGGTGTTTGCTGTGTAGCGGTGCCAGCTTTTGGTACCCACACCTTTCTGATTGAAGTTACATTGAGTAAGCTCGTTCCATGTTAAATTAAGAAGAAAAGCCATTGTGTTCAATTACAACGGTTAACAAAAGTACATGCAGGACTCGTTATTCCATGTGACTAGGTCAGCTGGTCACCCGATTTGGTCGTTTTTTAATGTTCCCTCCTTCGCAACTTGGTGATGGAGAACGAGTCCCAGGCCTCTGTGTCCTCTGTGGGGCAAGATTAAGATCTCTTTTATAGTAGCCAGCACCCCTTTGTGGACTTTGGACTTTGACTTTTTCCCTGTTACATCCACCAAATGTCCCCCCCCCCTCAATTTGCCGCCCAATGCGGCTTCCCAGACCTTTCCCATTGTGTCAACACATCATGTATTCATTGTGTACTAACATCCTGGAATTAATTATCCAGCTACAGCTACCACAGTTACAACAAAGGAGAATTTGGACGGTTCTCATTGGGATGCGCGAGAGGAGAGCTTATCACGAAGTGAGGCCACTTCCTGGGTGGCATCGTCCAAGCGCTGCTTGAGCTCCTCACTGCGCTTCTCTTCCTTCTCCCATTTAGTCTTGATAGCCGAGACGTCCCTCTCAGCTTTCTCTGCCCGCTCTACGGCCGTTCCCAGCTCATCCCTGGCAGCCTGAAGTGCAACAACGTGCATAAGTGCTCAGGGCTGATAGGTACATAATCACTAGAAAGGGAAAATACCTTAAGCTTGGCCTCAGACTGTTCTGTTTTGGCCTCAGCAGCGGCAGCCTTTGTCTTGGCAGATTTGAGGGCAGATGAGGTCTCCTCAAGCAGGACAGTAAGTTCCCTTACCTTTGCATCAGCGCCAGTAGCCACGTTGTCGGTCTTCTCAAGACTGAACACAGCCACCAAACAAAAGTTAGTAACACTCACAACGTGTGGTTCTGGATCCGTGACTGGTTAGTTACCTGATGTTGAGTGCGCGCAGTTTCCTTTCGGCATCCTCGGCGCGTGCCTGGAAGAGCTCTCTTTGCTCTGTTGTATCTCTGACCTTGGTCTCCAAATCGGCAACGCGCTTCTCTGCAGCCTCCTTCTTCTGGTTGAGAGCAGCCAACCGGACTCTGAGCTCCTCAGCTTGCTCCTGCACCTCTCCAGACCGCCCTTCTGCTCCAGCTGAAAGTCTTTCTAGGGTCTCCACACGATTTTGCGCTACCTGAAGCTTGGCCTACAAGGAGACAAAGGTTAGAAGCTTAGGTATCTGCACAGGCAACCATATGAGATGTTTACGTACCCTAAGGTCAGTGATGACATTATCTCTCTCGTGAAGGGCATCAGAAGCTTCTTTAAACTTAGCCTCTGCCTGGTCAGCACGTATCTGAGCAGTCTCTGCCTTTTGCTTGGCACCCTTTAGCTGGATTTCTAGTGCCTCAGCCCTATCTCTGAACTCCATTACTTGTAAGGCGAGCGTTTCCTTCGACTTCTCAGCCGTCTCAGCACCTTGTCATGTCTTGCATTAGCTGTTTGCAGAAGTACTAAATGGAGTATGGTTAGAGGAGTACCAGTGCCGGCTGCCTGTGCCTTAGCTTTGAAGGCCTGCAATAAGTTCTCTGCCTCGGAAAGCTTCTCATAAAGGGTTTTGGCTTCCTGAACCTTGGCCTCTGCAGCCATATCAGTCTGTTCAGCGCGTGTCTTGAGAGCCTGGCACTGGAGCTTGAGCTTCTCAACTTCTTCTACCAGATCAGAAACCTTTCCTTCCGCAGCTGATGCCTTGCGTTCTAACTCATCACTCTTCTTTTCAGCCGCTGCAAGCTTGGCTCTCACTGAAGGTAGCTCAGCCTCAAGAGTAGCACACCTGATTAAGTAGGGAAAATTAGGCAAGAGGCTTTCTGAAGCCAATCTGTTGTTAACTTACCTTTCGTCCGTCTCTCTGGCACGCTGAAGGGCTGAATCAGCAGTGGTCTCAACCTTAGAGGCTTGAGTTGCAGCGAATTCTCCCTTACGCTTGACTTCTTCCAACTGTTGTTGCAAGTTGCTCGCTTTGTCTTCAGCAGCACGAGCACGGACTTCACTATTCTCCAGCTGCTTCTCCAAACCTTACATGCATTCAGCCCCGCAATCAGATGAACATATGGAAAACTAGTTGAGAAATAAGAAAGGGCAGTATACCAGCAACTTTGGCCTTGAGAGAAGAGACCAAATTGCGAGATTCGTCCAGTTTAGACTCAGCAGCCTTTTGAGCCTCAAGAGCTGCTTCTGTACGGTTCTGCGCCGCAGTTGCGTCCGCCTTTGAAAATAGAGCCACTTGAGTGCTGATTTTTGTTTATTACATATACTTCTCTCGAGCCATAGGCGTGTCCTACCTTTGCGGCAGTCAACTTACGGGCAGCGTCAGCAGCTTGGGCCTTGGCTTGCTCCAACTGTTCGCCTGCTTCCTTAACCTTGGCAAGAGCTGCTTCCGAGGCTGTGGTAGATTTGTCCGCCTTAGCCTGTAATAGAGGAGTTTGGTTAAGTTTTTCTTAAGGGAAAGGATTGATATAACTGAAAGAGGGTAAATGATACCTGGAGATTGCGAGCTTTGCGTTCTGCCTCCTCAGCTCGTGCTTCATACTGTTGTGCTTTGGCAGTCACTTCATTAAAACGACCTTCAAGAGTGGTTACCTCCTTTTGCTTGTTGTTCAGCTTGTTCTGGGCCGCAGCCCTGGCAGCTTCTCCCTCTGCTAATTTCTCATTGAGACCCTTTATTTGGTCTTGCTGTTCAGCGAGTCTACACAGAAGCAGGACTCAGCACTTTTCGTAAACCAAAAGAGAGAGATCATTCCTCACCTTTGTTCAAGCTTTTCTTTGGCCAAGTTGGTAGCTTTTTGCTTCCTTTCGGCTTCTTCAGCCCTAGCAGTGAGCTCAATCACTTGCTGCTTTAGATCCGCCATGTCCTGAGAATAAAACAATACAGAGCGCACTTTGAGAAAACACAGAGACTTCCTTTACACAGTGAACAGAGGTGTAAAAAAAGACAGAGAGCCAACCTTTCAAGATGGGATAAAGGTAGAATACAGTGATGTACAAATAGTTCACGTGTGAGGTGCTGTTTACAAGGTTATAGTTATGGTGGTCACACACTTCCTGGCCCTGGCTAGTTCAAGAAAACCATCCAAGGGGTTTTCGCCAATCACGTACCTTGGTTTTATTTGATTGGCGAGCGTTTAAGAGGGCTGATTAGAGAAATTAATATTTCCTGGAAAATATTTGGCGGCAAACGTTGGCTTGACATTGTTGTTTGATTTGAATGTTCAAGCCATGTCAAGCCTGCTGCGCAAACGTTGGATCGAAGATCTCGCCATAAGCAAACAAAAACCCACAAAGCCCTACTGTCAACTCACCGAGGTAAGATTTTTCACCACCAGGGGTATCATCAACTATTAGTTACGAACCATGCTGGGCATCTCAGGTGCTGGAGCTGCCAAATGGAAAGGGGGCATGTGCGGTCGTACGGGTGTCCGATAAATTTCATCACATTGAGGCTGTGCTCACTGAAAGCGCGCTACAGTTGTTTCATATGTAAAATCACCCATGTATCGAATTGTGTAACTGTCATTAACAATTTGTACGCACAGGGAGCATCATGGAAGATCTTTGCACAGCATAAAGGGAGGCATTATAGCTGTTACACAGTTTGAAGTACGTTCTTACAATCTCAATTCAACAGCTTACCTCAAACTAATTCAATTTCTTTCAGTTGAAGGGCAATTTTGAAGACAACAAAGAAAAGGCGATGGGGGGCAACAAACCGTCAAGGCTCTATTTGCACGTGGAGGCCTTCAAATTTATTGGATCAGATGGCTCCTATCTGATAGGGGATCCTGCTCACATTATGCAATCTTTGAAAAGGGCGCCAACAGACGCGGCGCCGAAGCGTCCTTTAGAAACATACCAATCCACCCAAGGTTCTTGTTCCATATTTGTTCTTTTCCCCCCTGCTAAGGTATAAGCTTAGCACTGTGCAACCAAACAGTAAAATCTTCCCCCTTTTTGCAGATTCAGAAATGACAGCAGAGATTCTGGTAGAAATTGGTGCTTCATCTCAGGCCGAGAGTGTAACTCAGCTGATTCTTTTCTTTTCTTCTTTTTGCCATCAATATTATAAATCAAATGCAACAACAATCTCTTTATTGTGATAACATAGGCACAAGACTTACCCAATGGAGCACAGTCCTTGGAGAACGATAATGTACCCTTTCAATAATAATCAACACAGCTTTCACAGATATATAACTATCAACAACACTTAACAGGCCGTCGAAATATTAGATGAAGCAGATTGCATCATCTCTGACTCACAGGAATCTTTGTTGCTGGACCTGACTAGTACATATTCCCCGCCCCTGCCTTTCAGCATGTTGCTTTCGCTCAGTGATCACATTTATTGATTGTAATCTGGTTTATTTCTTTCTCTGCCAGAGGGGGATCAAGAGATGGATTCTGACACTTTTATGCCTCAAGCTTCTCAGTCCACATCTTACAGTATCTCACCTTCTCAATCCAAGTTGAAAACTCCAGAGGTAACCTGCCCCCTGACACATCATCATAAGGATTGGCAATTTTGCGTATTATAATTTAATATGGCCTCCTCTTTTGCAGGAAATCCCTGGTTCAATCGAAAGCTTTTACTTAAATCAACAACACCTAGACCTTTCCTTGTCTCTGGACTCTGATTCAGAGCAAGAGATGCCCTCTGGTAAGTAACTACTACAAGCTTGAAAAAGTGATTCTTCGATTTCAATTCTCTCTCTTTGGCTTGGATCTAAGCATCTAATAACTTCAACTTTCCTCCTCCTGCATTAAACAATAATAATAACAACAACACAGAACTTCTCAGGCTGTTTGATCAGAAGGAGCTTCCTCCTCTGACCCCACCGCCCCTTGAAACACAGAAACAAGATAACAAAGAACAAATGAAGGAGGTGGATGCAATGGATTACGAAACCCACGACACGGAGAGCAACTGCAGCACGCCGCCCTTACTGTCACAGTCTTTCTTCTCAGATGATGGCGATGACGATGACGATGCACAGTACATTGCCCGGATGAGAGGAAACGTTGATCTGCTGGATGATGGCTGGCAAACACAGAAGCCAGACGAAGAAGACCTTGTAGAAAGAGCGAAGGAAGAGAAGGAGAAGGAGAAGGAGAAGGAGAACGATTCTGGAAAGGTAGAAGGACGACAACTGAGTGTGAAAGAAGTGAACGTCGTGGCCAACGACAACGATGACAACGATAACAAGGAAGCAAGACGAGAAAGAGAGGTTGCTGAGGTAACAAGAGCAAACACTGAAGAAGAGAAACAATTGGG
>CDFI01100755.1:0-13281 GCA_000826405.1 Acanthamoeba divionensis | reverse complement strand
GGCGACCAAACACAGACGTTTCAATGCTGTTTTGGTGTCGGGCTGCATCTCATAAATGTGGTTGTTACCTCTGTCACCCCTCAATTTCAGCCAAAGCGTGGTACCACCTCTTCTCAGGCATGCCAGATCACATTCTTGACTGCTGAAGTGGTGTTATGATGTTGATTTTTAATTGGTCCAACACTTTATTGAATAAATTATTCGAATAATTTCCTTCCAAGAATTAGGGTTACCAGGGTTAGGGATAGAATGAAATTGAAAAAAAATTAATATTGTGCTAGGTCCCTCTTTTCTTCTTTTTTGTCCATTTGCCATTCCTTTTGTTGCATGCTCAAGTGTTTTTTTATGTCTGTTTTGTCCAAAGAGAAAATGTTAATTTAAAAAACAATTTTAATTCTTCTGTCTTATTTTTTGCCTAAATCCTGTGTAAATTTAAAATTCAAATTCAGCCAATCCAATATATTTTTAATTTGTCGACATATGGGGGGGGGCGTAGCTGCGTCCGTAAAACTCTAAAAGGGCATACAGCAAGGGATATAGGAATTCCTCTGTTCTGTGTCACATTGTTACAATCATCTCACGTCCCTCTTCTTTTCCAGATCACAACACCCACCCCCTGTCACGGCACAGCTGTTCCTGCACAGCAGATATATTTCTTGTAATATAACAGTCGCAAGGACCATTCTCTCTCTCGTTTGTTTCTAATTCCAATCAACAATGGCTGAGAACGAGCTTACGATCTCAAAGATTGGTAAGAAGTGCTCCTTGAAAACATAAAAACACCAATGATCTTTATTTCTTGACATGTTTTGCATGATTCGAACACAAATCAACAAAACAATGAGTTGTATCTGGTTTTTTGCCTTAGCTAACACCCCCCCCCACCAAATCCCTAACTTCTCGGCATGCAGTGCAACAGATCACAGAAACTCTGTCCGATGCAGTGGCGCAGCTGGTTGTTCTTGTTGTGGCGTTGCAGGAACAGAACGCGGAGATGCCTGCGACACTACCCACTGCAGCTGAGTCTGTCGCCCAGGCTGCATCGACTCTGATCAACGTGGCTCGTAGCCTTGCCACAGAGGAATACTCAGAGTATACCGAGATCCAAAACCAAATTTATGGTATGTCTCCCTGTGTCCCTCCACTCTTGTGCCATTCCAACACCTGTTC
The DNA here is from genome assembly GCA_000826405.1 of Acanthamoeba divionensis. Taxonomy (NCBI): domain Eukaryota; phylum Discosea; order Longamoebia; family Acanthamoebidae; genus Acanthamoeba; species Acanthamoeba divionensis. Next base: position 12,111 of record CDFI01100755.1, on the reverse strand, counting down.
TGTGGAATCATGCCTGAACTGTTCATCATTTGTATAGAGAACTTCTAACTGTCTTTTTCGTTACTCACAGCCGCAGCGAATGGTGTGGAGCAGGCAGCGGCAGATCTTGTGCAATCTGTGTATAGGGTGGCACGCTCAGCTGACCGTAAAGGGGGATGGAGTCTGCTTGTAGACTCGTGTAAGATAATTGCTGGAAAGACCATTTTGCTCCTGCAGATAGTTTATGGTGCAGACATTCAGCGGGTGTTCGCCTGTGCTGATTTTGCTTTTGATGCTCTTAACAAGCTTGATCCGCTCTCAGCAAGGTGAGCGCAACACAAGCACACACGCACACACGCACAAAAATCGAATAGCATATACGAAAATCGCCACCTGGACAATTGTGTGAATGACAAGTGTGTTATTGTTGCAGTGATGATCCCCAGGCTTTTGCAAATGCGGCCAGTGATGCAGCCAGCAAAGTTAATCAGTTGGCTGAATATATACGGGCAAAAGCTTTGGATACAGATTCACCTATCGCCAAGGCAAGTTGAACACGAAAATAATTGTTAATTGCTCTGTCCTCTTCCTTGTGTCATTTTGATCAATTCCCCAGTCTTTCAGGAATATCTGATGCTATTTTTCAATGTTTAAAATAGGCACAACTTGCTGAAGCAGCAGAAAAGCTGCGCATGGATGCAGAGGCGCTGATCAACGACGCCAACAATTTGCTCCAGAATCCATGGGACGAAAATGCTGTTAGGGCGCTGCTGGACAGACTTGATGCAGTCAAAGACAACATCAAAAGAGCTACCGAACCTTTGCAAGAGGACTTGGAACAGGCGAATAAAGTATGACTGTATATTGCATGCTTTCTTGTTGCCTTCTTACGCTTACATTTGTATTCTTTTAACAGGATTTACAGAGGCTGCAAGGTGCTGCTAAAGGCGATGTGAATTTCGATTTTCTGTTTCCTCCTGTCAAAGCGAAGCCAGGGGACAAGGACCCTTCTCAAGAACTTGCAGATGAGCAGGTCATCGCTATGGCCCTGAGGGAAGGAAGCCTCGCTGATAGGGTTGAAGTTGCAGTTTTCAGGTGAGACGAATACCCTAACATCATCATACTTCTCGATTTCTGACCACAACGTGTCATTCGAACAGAGGGGAGCCTCGCGGTGTGGCTGAAGCTCTGCAGCAAATGCAAATCGTCCAAGCCGAGTTGCTGCAAAACGCTCAGCAGTCTGCAAAACAATCTGATGATCCAAAGCAAAGGATGCGCTTGCTAGATTCCATAAGTGAGCTAGAGAAGCTTCTTCCTCTTCAAAAGGAAGCTGCAGTAAGGTCTCTAAGAGCTCCAAACGATCCAAAGACAAAAGCAGATTTGAAAGAGACCAACGTTAAGCTCAGGGATGCACTCGATGAATTATCAGAAACTCTTAGACCCGGAGCGGCCACAACCTCTGCCGTGGCCGAAGAAGAAAAGAAGATAGAGCAAGTCAAGCAAGCAGCAGAGAGGGGTGACCAGAGGGCATTGGAAGAAGCGCTCGCAGAGCTCCTTGTAACCAATGAGAAGTTGAAGCAAAAAGTCCAGGGAACAGCCAAGCGCACTGATGATCCCATGAACAAACTCGAGTTGCTTAACTCTCTGGCTGAGCTGGAAAAACTTCTGCCATACGAGGTTAACGCAGCCAAGAGGGTTGCACAGAACCCCAAGGACAAGAAAGCTCGTAAAGACCTTGATGAGATCACCGATAGAACCAAGGCATGCTAACCCAATTCAAAGTATTTAACTCTGGCCAGTTTTTTCACGATTATTGTTTCATCTGTAGGACATCTTGCTCACAATTGAGGCCATAGCAGATCCTAGTTCTGACAAGGAGATCGCAGTCTCTGCAAATCAGTGCGTATAATCATTGGTTTCCAACGTTTTATCATTATTTTGAATCAGAATTAACAGTTACACTTCACAGAACTGAAAGAGAAAACGACAATCTGTCCCTTGCTGCTAAGAAGGGTGATAAGGCAGCAGTCGCCGAGGTTGCAAAAAGGCTGCAAAAGGCCAATACTAAGCTAGCCAAGCAGGCTAGAGCAAAGGCACAAAAAACAGATGACCCTCTCAAGCGAAGGGAGTTACTGAATGCAGTTGATGAACTGGAAAGGCTGCTGCCTGAGCAGATTAATGCAGCTCAAGGTTTTCCTACATACTATTCTCTGTCCTCTGTAATTTGTTCTTACCTATCTCATTCTATTACCTCCTTGCAATAAACAGATGCTGTGAACAATCCTCGCGACAAGAGCAAGCAAGACAGATTGGATTCTATCGCAGAAATAGTCCTACGCAACGTAGCAGAAGTGGAATCAGTAATCGATCCTGCTGCCCCTGTCATTGCTGCAGCCAAAGTAGAAAAGAGAAAACTCAATGAGCTCAGTGTGGCTCTTCAAAAAGGTACCCCTATGACCATCTCTTAAACTCTTATTTTGTATTTTCTCTCATTTCTAAATTACTAGGCGACCCTCGGGAGCTCGATGCATTGCTGAAAGATATCAACGCTGCCAATTCCGAGCTCTTGTCTGCAGCCAGAGAAGAAGAGAAGAACAAAGCAGATCCGCAGAGAAGGAAAGATCTAGCAAATGCTCTAGACGAGCTAGAAAGACTGTTACCCCAACAAATCAAAGCTGTGAAGGAAGCTAAGGAAAGGCCTCGAGATGCAAACGCGGTCAAACAAGCCGTAGATATGACTGCACAACTTAGGGATGCTATAGATGTCGTTGTCAAGGAGACTAAGGCAACCCCCAAGGATGAGGTGGCCAACGCAGCCCAGGAGGAAGCAGAAGAATTAGACCGACTCATGGATGCTGTCAAAAAGGAGGATTCCATCAAGGCAGCACAGTGCGTCAAGGTCATTGGTACGTTTAGAATCAACCAACCCACGTCTTTTAAGTTTTATCACTTTCGGTCAATTGATTGTCAGTGAAATATAAGGCGCTAAAACCAGAAAGCTTGCTGGAAACGCTCGCAAGGAGGCCAGGAAGACAGATGATCCCATTAAGAAGAGAGAGATCCTTAATGCCTTGGATGAACTGGAGAAGCTTCTGCCTATGCAGGTACTGAAAACATACATCAATGGCGTGTGAGTGAATTAGTTGGAAATCTCCCCCTGCCCCGCTAATACTTTACAATCATTTGCAGGTTGCATTGGCCAAACAAGTTGTTGAGAATCCAAAGGATCGCCACCATCTACTAAAGCTCGAGGAACTCAACGAGCAGCTCAAAGTACAACTTTTCTCCATATTCTACATGAGCTACTCCTTTAAAATAATATATTTCCTTTGTCTTCCTGTAGGACCTGAGCGAGAACGTAGTTGCTTCCATGGCAGACACAGCGGAGGATGCAATGGCAGCATCTGCCAACCAACAGGCAAAGGATGCAGAGCGCTTAGGCTTCGCCGCAAAGGAGGGAGATGCCAGGGCTGTAGAGCTTGCAGCCAAGGCTCTTGCTAAGAAGCAACCCAAACTTGCCAGACAAGCTAGGTATAAGACAAGGCTTTGACCCTCTCGACATGTATTTATATTGAATATTGCCTCATCACCAACAATATTGTTTATGCTTGCAGAGCTAAAGCATCTAAGACAGAGGATCCGGAACGCAAGAAGGATATCTTGGATGCCTTAGATTCACTGGAGACATTACTCCCACGCCAAATTCAAGCTGCCAAGGAAGTTACTCAAGCACCTAACGATCCAGAGAAGCAACAGAAGTTACAAGAGGTAAGAAATTGGAGAGGGATAACTAGTAAACTGGGATTCATATAACGATGATTTCCTAACATGGTGCTCTGGAACAATTAACAGGTCAACACAGATCTACAGAAGGCTCTGGAAAGTCTAGCCGATGTGATGTCTCCCGTGGATGCACCACAAGCTATCCTAGAAGCCGTTGAGAAGCAGAAGAGAGCAGCCAGAGAGGTAAAGTGACCAGTTTATTCATAAATATTGAGTCTAAGTGTTCTTCAACGTTAAACCTTGCTACATCTCTACAATACGTAGGTCAGCGAAGCAGCAAAGACAGGAGACCAGTTCAAGTTGGAAGATGCTCTTAAGGACTTAGAGGATGCAATGCGCAAGATTGTGCAAAACGCAAAGGGAGAATCTACCAAGGTAAGTAATAGAATCATAGATAACAAGCTTATTGAAAGAAAGCACTAGTTCTTCATTCAATGTTAAATGGGTTCCTATCGTCAGGCGGACGACCCTGCCTCTAAAAGAGCGCTTGAAGATGCTATCAGAGATTTAGAGGACATTCTAGGACGGTATGCATGTCGTAGCCTTACAGCAGTGAATTTCAACGCGTTCCACACAAGCAGTTTTGGTTTTAAACTTTTATGTTTTAGGCTGAGACCCGATGCTATGAAAGCAGTTCGCAACCCGCGAGACATGAACGCACAGAACCAGCTGGACCAAGACCTCAGACAGGCTCTTGCCAATGGTGATAAAGGTAAGGATACTTTAATTTTTCTCTTTCCATCCTCTGTCCAGTTACATTCGCTCTTTCCTTTTCATTTATGGCGTGTATTATTTTAGTTGTGGAAGCATCAAAAGCCGTGCCGTTGGCCGAAGCACGGCGACAAGAAAAGGATGTGGAAAAGCTGGAAGCTGCCGCAAAGAGTAAAGACCCCAAGGCTGTTGCCCTCGCTGCAAAGACTGTAGCCAAAAGGGCACCCAAGCTTGCCTCGCAGGTCTCTACCCTCACACTGTCTCCTCAAGTTTAGCATTGTTTGAGAGAGAAAGGATATTTCACCAACCTTATCCGTACATACAGGCCAGGGCGCAGGCCAAGAAGACTGACGATCCTGTCAAGAGGAAGGCCATTCTGGACGCTGTTGATGATCTTGAAAGGTACTTGACATATTCTTAACAGTTTTAACCCTTCTTTTATCGAATTGATTAAATCCAATTCTTTGCAGGTTATTGCCTCAGCAGATGGCTGCTTCGCTGGCACTCACACAGAAGCCAACAGATCAAGCAACAAAAGAAGGCACGATATCCGTTTATATATCATATTAATATTCATTCTACCCCAACACTAATCTGTTGTCAAACTATAGTGCTTGACAATGCACTGGCTGAGTATAATGACGTATTGGCCCATCTTGAGGCTGCTATGCGACCCTCCAACAAAGACAAGATAGCAAACAACGCTGAAAAAGAGAAACAAGACTTAGACAGACTGAAAGAATTTATTACTAAGGGGGATTCAAGGGGACTTGAGGAAGTGCTCAAACATTTGGAAGAAGAGAATGATTCCCTCGCACAGAAGGCTAGGGCCGAAGCTGCCAAAGAGAAGGATCCTACAAGTAAAAAGCAGCTCCAGGTGAACGCATCATAAACAAAAATATCAATGTTGCGCGACTTACTCTAACTCTTTCTGCACAGGATGCCATCGATGACTTGGAGAAGCTATTGCTAGCTGTCAAGGACACAGCAAGGTTGGCTGCCAGGAATCCTAGGGATCAGAAAGCTCAAGGTCCCTTATTCTTTTCATTGATACTCTCCTCTTGGCTCCCACTCACCCACAAAATAACAAATAGATGAGCTTGACGAGTATACTAGAAGGCTCAAGGATTCTTTGGATAACATTATTGAAGCTGTAGATCCAGCCTCCAAGGGCAAGCAGGATAAAGAAGTATGCTTTGAAGCTGTCTTTCACATATACACGAAGAAATAACTCTGCTATTTTTCTTCAATTTAGGTGGGCAACGCCGTCTCGAACATAGAAGCCGCCATCCCTCTATTGCTGGAGTCCACACGCAAACTTGAACGCAATCCCAATGACAAGAAGGCACAACAAGATTTGCAAGATCTCTTGGCTAAGTTAGAAGAACCTGTCTCAATGCTTGGTATGCTTGGTTTCTCATGATGAGTGCAACTTATATTGTGCTAGATATTAACTTCAATACCAGGACGACTAAGCGAGAGTAACGAGCAAGAAGTCAGACATGCTGCAGCAAGAGAGGCTCGTGCTCTTGATAACATAGAGACTGCAGCTCGCCGTGGTGATTCATCTGCCTTTGAAGCCGAAGCAAGGTAACACACTGCACCATTATACCCCGTTAAAGAGGTACAGCAACTCTGATGCTTGTATTTTCCTTTTTAGGAAAGCAGCGTTGGAGCAAGAGGCTATGACGTCGAAAGCACGAGATTTAGCAAGCTCCCTGGATGATCCCGTAAGGAAAAAGCAGATATTAGATTCTATTTCGGAGCTGGAGAGATTGCTTCCAGAGAATATTCGCTCTGGAAGACGTGTCCTGCAAAACCCAAGGTACAATCATTGATGGTTTTCGTCATTGTCAATGAGGACCGGTCCTGACTTCATCCACGTTTCTTGCTCTGCATGTATCCATCAGAGATGTCGCTGCGAGAAAGGATCTGGCCGACCAAAACGACATCTTGAATAATGCACTTGATAGATTAACGAATGCTGTTAGCCCACCCATTGAAAGCTCTATTCTGGACGCTGCTATTAAGATACCCCAAGGTATGTCCACTTTCCTTTATTCAGTCAAACTTAAACAAGCACAATTTCTTTCTTTACCCACCCTTTTCTTCTATCAATGCAATAGAGGGAGAAAAGCTAAAGGAGAAGGCAAGGAAGGGTGATGAGGCTGGAGCTCGTGAGTCTTTGTCTAATCTGGCAGATGAGGTCGAGAATATGATCCAAAAGGCCAAGACTGCAGCAGAGGGCGAGAGTGAACCACGCGCAAAGAAAGACCTCTTGGATGCCATTGGTCGCCTTGAAGACTTGCTCAACAAGCTTAAGGTGGATACTGATAGGTATCATTCTTCTATGCTTCAATCTGTTTGCCAAGAAAAAAGAATCAGGGAGAAACTTTTGTTCCAACTTGGTTGGTTTCCTTGCTGACGTTGCTGTTTTTTAAGGGCAATCAAAGTTCCTCAAGATCCAAGAGCTCATGCTCAACTGGCAGATGATGTGGCCAAGCTCTCTGCCGCTGCCAGCGATATTGCAAAGAAGGTAATTTCTTCTAGGCATTGTGCTAGAGAGAAATTAAATACTCAAGAATGTTTTGTGTGAGGAACCAAGGGCTTCAACTATTCAACATTTATGTATGAGAATGCCTTTGCTTACCTTAATATCATGCCTGTCTCTTGTTTGGCTGTAGGTTAAAGCTGAACCATTGGTGGATACACAGAAGGAGTTAGAGGCTCTTGATAGAATGGTGACTGCAACAAAGAAAAAGGATGCTCGTGAACTTGCTGAAGCTACTAAATGTAATTAATCGTTTCCTTTTAAAAGGCAGCTATTGATCTCTTGTTTAGTTGTATTTCGCTGACTTGGTATGTGGGTGTTTGTTTTGAAGCTGCTGCAATGGCCAACAAAAAGGTGACAGATCAGATGAGAGCTGAGGCTGGTCAAGTGGTAGATCCTCAAAGGAAAAAGGATATACTGGATTCAATTGCAGAACTGGAGAGCTTCCTGCCAAGACAAATCAACGCTGTGAAAGGCATGAAGACACCTCCCCATTTATGATTGCATCAGCAGTTTGGCCACTAACGCCACAGCTTGATACGATTATTTAGACCCCAGAACAATTCAGTTCTTAACTTACCAATTCATTATGTACATGCAGATGTTTTGCAGAATCCACAAAGTGAAGAAAAAGAAGAAAAGCTCTATCACCTAATTGAGGCTCAAAGGGTAAAGTGAATTTGAATGCTTCTTCTTTTTTCGTTTGGTTGATGTGTTTGCGTATGTGTATTATATATGCAAGGTGCCATTGGTAACGCTACAGGCAGCCATTAGGCCGACCCCTGCTCGATCTGTTGACAAAGCTGCTGCAAGAGACCTTGCTGACCTTGCCGCCATCCAGGTAACCTCTCCCATTTATAAATTATATAATACAGAATTCTAAGAATCAGTTCATTATTACGCTTAATAGGAAGCAGCCAAGAGAGGCGACAGACAGGGAGTCGAAGCCAACTTGGCCAAACTAGTTGCTGATACTAATGAGCTGAAAAAACAGGCTGGCCAGGTATTTATCAGAGCAGACATTAGCTTAAATGTGACAGATGAGATTAAAATGACTATAAAACAGGAGTTGGCCAAGCCAGGTGACCCACAAAGTAAGGAAATGCTCAAGACAGCCCTCGATGGGCTCGATGAGCTTCTGGGCCTGCTTGCCAAGGACGCCAGGGATGCTGCTTCCAATCCAAGGTAACCCTAGTAGTCATACCAAGTTTCTTTAAGATCTAGAAATTGTCAATTAATGTAACATGTATGTTGCCAACAACAAACGTGTAGGGACAAGACCAAGCAGCAAACTCTTGATAATTCTATTCATGATACCAAGAAACCCATCCAAGCCATACAAGATGCTGTTGCGAGTGGACAAGACGCGCCTGCTGCTAGTCCTCAGGTAACTTACCCAGCAGTGTTCACGACTTCTTTGTTTCTTATTGGAACTCAATTTGATTGTTTTGGTTGTTTGGCGCATCAAGGCTCGTGCTGCGCTGATCATCTCAGGCCTTAAACCAGCCGTTGGACGCAGCGTAGATCCACGCCAGTACGTATCCTCCCTTCATGATCAATGCATATGAACTGCTCTCTTTCTCTAAGATATAGACTACTTTTTGCTTACCATCACGACACACACACACAGACTAATGAGTGCTGCTAATTTGTTAGCTGGCTTCCTCAACTCGATGACCAATGACATCAAGGTACATTCAAATGGAGATCTCCTTCTACACCCAGTATAATTAGGAAGGTTGATGACGATGACATTTCTGATGTGTGGTATATTTTATATCATCAGATCCAAGCCCACAAGTCGCGTTCGACTGCAACTGGAAAGGCTGCTGCTGCACTTGACCTAGACTCTCTTCTGTCCAGCCTCGACATGTGAGTCTCTCGAAAAACCTATGACACGTCTGACTCATATAGTTACGTATCTTACTTCTTCTCTTTCTTTCTTTAGGGTGGCTTCTGGCCAGCAGGTGACGGCATCAGCACCGCCAAAGGAGAAGGTGCCCACTATAGACAACCTGCTGGGAGACCTGGAGTCCTTGGCTCAATCCATGCAGCCACCACAAGGCGCTACCCTCGAACAATCCATCGCACACGTAGCTGACAGCCTCAACAAGGTCCACACATCCCAGCACCTGTCTGTTATCCTCAGCACGTTTCAGGCTCTTATGTACATTGTGTGATGTCTGACTGTGTCTGAACCGTTTGTTCTACTACACAGCGCACGGTAGCTCTGTCAAATGATCCCACGACTGGCAAGCACACAAGTAACATCGGTGCAGAGCTCTCCAAACTGGTAGAGAATCATTTCCTCTTCTTCCATTCCTTTCTCTTTTCCATCCTCGCATTCCATGGAGCTCACAAGCTGTTGTGAAAACAGGCTGAGGCTTGCAAGGTTGGGCAGCGTCAACAGTTCCTCATCTCAGCTCGTACTATCTCGGGCTATGTGCGCTCTCTTCATTCTGGTAAAGCCGTCTGCTTCTCTACTCTTTTCCTCTGACATAATCTGACATATGATGGGGAATTCACACAGACATCAAGGCGCTTGCAGATCGCTGTCCTGACCCAGAGATGAAAGATCGGCTGATGAAGAGCTCACAGGCGCTGCAGAACTATTCCATCCAGCTCAAGATCTTGGCCTCTGTCAAGGCAGCCTCAGAGAAGTCTGACCCAGATGCTGAGCAGCAGCTGGCCGCCCTCACACGCAACCTGGGCGGTATGCTCAACAACACCATATCCGCGGTGGGAGTCTTCCGTCTCAAATTCCCCAACCTGTAAGCACGCAATCTACAGAAAGAGAGGGGTGTGTGTATGAGACAGAGCAAGGCGTCACCCTCCTGACGGCCGTCTCATGCAGATCACACCAACACAAAGTAGATGTGCCAAGAGTGCTGGCGAAAAGAAAACCCTTTGTGTTGTGAAATGATCAAATTGAATAACAAATAGTATTTTTTTTGCTGGGAAGGACAAAATAGTCTTATTCATAATTGTTTATTGTATTTTCATGTTATTTTTAAATGCCTTGCAATGAATTTTATTTAAGTCTAGTCCACCTGTGTGTTACATCAAACCCACATGAGGCTTCTGATCGACCACAGACGACCAAAGATGGTGGTGGAGTGGCATGTGTTGGGGTGATTTGAGTTGGTGGAAGTGGATTGCATTGTGATGCAAGAGGAATCAGGTGAAGCAATTTACAAAGTGGAAGACCAGGAGGATGACAAGAAGCGACCCTCAGTCATAGGGACAGTGGACAAAAAAAAAGTTTACTAAGAATATAGAAACTGAGAAAATTAGAAGTGTCTTAGAGCATACTAGTTAGGATGACTTGGTCTTGGGCTTAAGCTTGAGCTTAATTTTGGCCTAGGTCTTAAACTTAAACTTGATAACAGATGGAAAATAAGGGAGCAAGAGAGAGGTAAATAAAGAGATACAAAGTCTTTAAAAGAGCTAGGCTCAAATTAAAGAGGGGGATAAAACTAGAGATAATAGTTAAAAAGAAATTAACAACTTTGTATGTCTTTAAAATAAGCCAATAACAATTGTAAAATTACATTTATCCAGACCAATCATTTATCAAATTATTAGCAAACATTTTCAGACAAAGTCCCACTTACCCAACAAGTACCAAATAAAATTTGAACACCACTAACACCAACACCCAAATAAAAAAGACTTAGATGCCAGAGTTCTGTAACATACCACAGGGCCAGGCAAGATGATGGAGAGGATTACTATTAAATCAATCAAACACTTGCCTCTTTACATAGTCAATGACTGTAAGGACGTGCCCTGTTCATTTGTATGTTTTTCACAAGAGGAGTGGAAAATTGATAGAGGCTTGGATGAGTTACTTATACAAGCTGAGGACGCAAGAAAGAGTGACCCCTACTCGATGGAAGCTCTTGCAGCAGCACTTTTCGTAGGATGGTTTGTTAAGGGAAAGATTAACGAAGAGATGGAGAAGGAGGCCAAAAATCTGACATATCATGGAGACAGAGATTTGTTTCTGGCATCGAAAGCCATAAAGTGGATACGTGATTTAAAGGGTGAGGACAATATCAAAGTGGCTGAAAACATTTGGGACTACGCAAACAACAAGGCTAGCACTTTCCTTTTTCTGCCTGGGCAGCCTGATGACAAACTTATGCTCTTGCAGGAGCTCCTCTTAGCCAATGCAGAGCTACTCTTGGAGAAAGCTTGTGCCAGTGTGACGCCCCTTTCTGAAGCTGGGAAACTCTACACTGAGGCCATTGAACTTTTAGAGAAGCACCACCCCGTGGACTGGTTTGCCACTCACGATGTATATTCTCGAGCCCGCACCCTGTGTTCTCTCCATGGCAATAGAAAAGAAGTCTTGTCTTCTTTGGAGCAGTGGATGAAGGAGGAAGAAGCCCGCTTACATGCCAAGTCAGCTTTCAGCGAACGGAGTAGTGTTGCATGGCTGACTGCTTGCGTGGAACATGCTGCCTGGCTTGAAAACTACACTATGACAATGACGGAATCTGAGAAGGCAAGGCCGAAGGCTGAGAAGGGATGGGAAAAGGTATTGTTAAACCTTCAGGCAGCTAGAGACAATGGCAACCACATATCAACACAGCATAGCGATAGCCTCAATATGCTCCATGGCGTTGCATTGTACCGCTTCTTCACATGGCACTATAGCAGTCGCGAGGACCCTGATGAGAATGATCCCGCTGAGCTAAAGGAAAGTCAGAAAGAAGAACACTGGCTGATGGCCGCCTACTTGCTCATGAGAATGGCCCTTGAAGAGAATGCGCTTTTTAGTAGAAAGCCTACAAGTGAGAAGAAGAAAGGAGGAGAGTGGTGGCAGGAAATGTTGGGCTATGGAAAGAAGGCTGCAGACATGCTGAGAGAGAAGGCACCCAAAATGTTCATTCCTGCAGCCATTGAGCAGTACAATGATAGTGTGCACAAGCCTCACACAAGTTGAGGAACATGTCTGAGAACTCACAGTACAATGTGTAAAATGGCCCTTTGCTTCACAAGTGAGTAAGCCACCAAAGAAGAAGTGCTGAACACAGCTCCATATCTCAGATGAGCTTTTTCTTCATTTTATGGAAACAGTA
>CDFI01100727.1:0-15216 GCA_000826405.1 Acanthamoeba divionensis | reverse complement strand
TGCAATGCAACACAACACAAAGATCTCTCTATCTCTCTCAATCTCACCTCCTGCCGTAGATGGAGATGCAGCAGGAATGGGATCCAGAGTGGGTGTCGTACTCGTATGTTAATCCCTCTCTGCATGTGAGGAGATCCGCCAACGGCAGGGGTCTGTTCGCCACACGAGATTTTGATACTGATGAAGTGCTTGTTGCTTGGACGGGAAGGGTAGTAGCAGAGGAATCACTCACCTCTGTGCCAGAGGAAGAGCACCACTATGTGTTCCAAATACATGACAACATTTACTTGATTCCCATTGATTACGGCAAGCGCGAACCAGCGGTTCTCCTCACTCCCCTCTAACATTGTCATTTCTTTATTGTCTAATAATTGAGCCTTTTCAGGATTTTGTAAATCATTCTTGTGATCCAAACGGGGGGATGAAAGGAGAAACCATCCTAGTTGCCATGCGCCCTATCAAGGCTGGAGAGGTCTTGCCCCCCCCCCAAATCATCCTCCTCCTTTTCTGAAGATTCATATGATATGCAGGAAATCACGTTTGATTATTCAACTACGGACAGTAGCGAAGTTGATGAGTTTACATGCAACTGCGGCGCCGTGAATTGCAGAGGCAAGCCATTCCCCCCCCCCAATTGTCAAAACACAATCGCACTAACTTTGCAGAGGTAACCACGTTGCAGGGGTGGTGCGCGGTACAGACTGGAAGCTGCCCTGCCTTTGGGAGCGCTACGGCCAGTACTGGTCTCCCTATCTGCTGCGTTGGATTGAAAAACTCAAGCAGCAACAGAACCTCTGAGCAAACCATCTGCATAGCTATGCAAATGACAACAGATTCAGACCGGTCAGCAGCTTGTTGTGTTGTATTTTATTATTATTATTAAACTTGTTCTCTTGCCACACAAACAAGCAAGCTAGCGCGTTAGAAGGTAAACTTTTCTGTTTCTTCATCTTCTGCAATGACGCCTTCTGGGACGGAATTCCTTCTACCGCGGCCTTTTGCTGCTGTTGACCGGTCGGCGCTGGGGGATGCCCTGTGGTCTTGTGCTTGAAAATTGAAGCCTTTTTGTTTAACTTCTTCGTAGTGCTTCACCTAGCGAAGAAGAAGAACGGATCAGACCTGACCTCTGATATGTGAAAAAAGAAACAAACATCACACAATTACCCTTTCTTGCAGAAGATTTTGATTTTTCTTTTTGATCTTGGTGATCCTATGCTCGCTTTTGCCACCGCCGCCAGCAGTCAGCTCCACGTTGATTTGGCGCCCTTCCATCTTCGAGTGGTGGAGCTTCAGCACTTTCTGGAGAAGTCCGCGCGCATATGAGGACGAGTTAGCAACGCATTGAGCTGGAGAGGAAGAGGAGATGGTTGGGAGGAGATCTATTAAGTACTTCAAGGGCTTCCTTTGTCATGAGTTCCATGAAAGCACAGCCCTTTGGCTTGTTGGAGCCTTCACTGGTCAACACCCGCACATCGTAGATATTTTCTAAAGAGTGGAGTCAACTAAAAGGGCGGGGAGGGAAAGGGCAGGAAGTAAGAGAGATAAAATAAACAAACCTTCGCCAACAGAACGGAAATGTTGAGTTACGGATTCCTTGGTGGCCGAGAATGGCAACTGACCTTTTTTTGTTTGCATTTAAGAATCACAAAGCGACAAAGAAAAGTGAGGATTTATGAGGGACTCACCTAGGAACACAATGTACTTCTCCCCTGCCCTCCCTGGTAGCCATTTCTTTGGTTTGTTCGACTGTCCTTCAACAGTGAGCTGCACACCATTATTTTCTTCTTGCTCCTCTTCAGGTGTTATAGCTGGAACTCGTCCACTTTTTTCGCGTACGACTTTGATGACTCTTTTGCGAAGGACCGTTTTGTGCATCTTTAGTGCTTTCTGTTCAATTAGAAAGAAAGAAAGTTGTTTGTCAACAACAAAAAAAAATGCTGTTGCAAAAACTCAAGTGACAATTAATTAATCTAAAATGCTTCAGCAGAACGAAAGTAAAAATTCGCACAGGTGTGTTCACGTTGATTTTAAAAAAAGAGTTCATCATTGCAAAGAAAGAGGACCGCTTCAGTCTTGATGGATGGATGAAGAGTAATATACCTTTAGAGCTTCCTCATTCTCAACGTCGATAAAAGCGGCACGAACAGAACCGTCATTATTCTTTTGCAAGCGCACCTGCTTGATTTCTGTTGTATACGAGAGATAAACCATCAATCGAATGCGACTTATGGCAGCAATTCTGAAGTGAGATTTCTTAAGGTACCTTTCCCCACAATTCTGAAATGAGTGATAATTTCTTCCTTGAAAGCATCGCGAGGCAGGTTAGCTGTGATTCAAGGAAATCGGTCAATGACATACCCTGGAGCCCGATTGAATGATAGCCCAAAGCCAGATAAAAGAGATAGGATAGCTATGATTGCATATGAAAACCGCTGCACCAATGCCATAAAGAAACTGTACAGGTACTTACTCACGTGGGCGACGAAAGCAGACGCACTTTCTTCCATTTTCTGGTTGACGTTTTCAATAGGTGTTTCTTGTTGAGGCTGGGCACGTTTGGCTGGAGTTACCGTTATGGGATTGTCCCCAAGAACTGTGCCGCTAAGCGTGAGTGCGTGCTGCATTTAAAAAGTAAACAGCAATAAAAAAGCATTAGTTACAGAAAAAGGGTGACGGAGGACAAACCAAACATCAATTTATACAGAACATGGGCGCTGAATGTGAGGTTTATTGTTGTTTTTATTTGGGGGGGAAGGTACTTTAACGGCTTCCTCGTTGGCCAGCTCTACAAAGCAAAATCTTGGCTTTTTTGCAAAAGTCGCTGTCATTTTTACGCATTCCACATTCTCTGTTACAAAACCAATAGCTTGTTAAACACAAGAACCACAGGCCTTCCTTAGATAAACTACTACAATACCTTCACCAAGAGCTGCAACAAACGCTTTAGTGACATCTTCTTGAGTTGTTGATTGGACTCCACCTGCGTAGATACGAAATAAAAATATTAGGCATGATTTTAATAGTCTATTACACGAACTAACGCAGGCATGCGAGAGAGAGCGAGGGATAGAGAGAAGCGCAGAAAATGGTTAGGGTTCCATACTGACACGAACGACAAAGCGACCTGCAGTGCCTTCCTTGTTTTCCTTGTGCTCTGGGGTTTGTTTTTCTTTGGAAGCCGTTTCTTGCTTAGCAATCTTTGCAGGCGGTGGTGAATTGGCTTCGTCAGCTTTTCTCTTCGTTAGCTGCGCGACTAGCGGCTTTTCCTTATTCTTAGCTACACCAAGTGAATTCAGATTAGAAAGCACTCTTCAGTCTATTTGTTCGTTAATATTGAGTTATCTGGGAGGAAGGGGTCTCGATCAAGCGCACCTTCAGATGCCAAGTTGACCGTTATGGCTCTTTTTCCCATTTGGGAATTGTTCATGTTTAACGCTTTCTAAATGTTGACCGAGATACCAATTTAGCATAGCACATATTAAAAAACACTGAAAGAGAATGGGTAGTGTATGTACATTTAAAGCGGTTTCATTAGTAAGATCAATAAAGGCTGCGCCCTTAGGACGGCGGGTGGTCTTATCTGAAAGAATCCGGACCTGTTTTATGCAACCTGACGAGAGACTGTTAGTCCATATGAGTCTGAGACGGAGAGTAACATAAGCTTTGGTATGGTGGTTGCGAGCTGTGAGCGAGAAAGAGATATGCAAACGATTGGTTAGTTGGCTTTACCTTCTCCAATGGAGCGAAAATGTTTCCTGATGTCACTTTCCTTGGCGTTGAAAGGCAGCTGCCCTGTGATATGATCAAGGGTAAGAAGATGGACAGAACAGAAAAGTTTTTGTTTTTGAAGATGTTTACAACACTCACCCAGGAATACTGTATACGTGTTTCGTTGAGAGGTGGCTGTTTGCTGGGGTTTCTTTTTGCTGCTTTGTTCTTCCACTTTGTCTTCATCTGCTTCTTGGGCAATATCCTTTGTTGCTTCCTTGGCTTCTTTTGCTTGCTCTTGCTTATTGCCGCCATTCTGTGATCCTTTGCTTGGCCTCCTCTTTTTTCTACTCTTATCTTGTTGCACAGCGCTCTCACTGGTCTCTGCTCCAGCTGTTTTATTGGAGCCTTCAGTTTTCACACCATCATCCTCTCTCTTTCTCTTCTTCTGATGTTGTTGTTGGGGCTTTTGCACATCCGATTGTGATGGCTTTCTCCTGCCCTTTGGATTATTAGCACTGGGCTGCTGCTGGCGCACATTCCCCGCCGTCAGCGGAATGAATTCCTCTTGATGCTGATGGAGAGAAAAGAAGAATTTAAGCAAAACAACTTTGTTTTTCGAACAGAGGCGATAGATAAATCCAATTCTATCATTAAAATGATAGAATTAAGGAGCATCAAAATCAGTTCAACAAAATTGGAGGGAAAATCACTCACCATGATCTCAGGGTTATTTGTACTTTTGTTGGCCATCTGTGGGGTCCTATCTTTGATATAATGCTGAAAAGCTCACGGATGAGGGGGCTGGGGTGTGGCAAGAAGAAACCCCCCACCGTGGGTTTCCCAGTTTCTTCTCTGCCAAGGAGGGTTAGGTGCGGGTTTGTGTTTCTGATTTTGGAGCGGCGGTTTGATATTATAAAATTCCCTTGGCCAATGGAAATCGACATCATTACAAATTTTTAGATTTTGGTTTGGTCTTAGCGAATCGCCATCTCGTGTGAGAGTTTCTAAGAACCATTCACATTCTTCTAAAAAACATTAATTTTTTTAAGGCCACTTCCTGCAGTTTTTCTATTGGGCGCCCTTGGAGTTTTTGCAGACAGATGATGCGCACATGCATCACAGTGCTGGACTCAATGAAAAAGCTTTCAATTGTCTACAAAAACCTCTGCAGAGCCTCAACCCAATGTTTCTAGACTGCTTGAATAGTCTAGGCTTAATTTATTTGAATCATTTATAAAATGGGAAAGAATGTGTCAGAAGGTGTCCCAAGCAGCATGCTTGCAGTTTGCCATTTGAGTGTGATATGGTTTTTGATACATGACATGGGGTCATAAGTGTTATATAAGTTGTAAGTTAGATTGTAGTGAGAGCAGGGATGGATCCTTTCAGTGGTTGTAGAAGTGGTACAGTTGTACTAGAGCCACTTCATGCTTGTTTTTTCACATGTTCTCCATTAAGATTCTTTAAGTATGCCCTTAATTGTTGCCACATACTATCTACTAAGCCATCTTCTTTTACCTTAAAGGCTAAGTTTCTTACATGCAAAGCCTTCTTTAGCTGCTTGCCTTTTAGCTCTATAATATTGATAGGTGTGAGTGTGTCTAGTTAAGTGATGGTTAGGTTAGGTTCTATGCTAACATAGAAGAAGTTATTAGAGAAGCTAAGTGTTATATTAGTTAAAGATTAAGAAATGTTATCTTCTCCTTATATGAGTGATATGAATGTTTCTTTTTTTTAAAATGTTATTGTTCTTTCTCTTTTCTCTTTGCTAGCTCTTGTGTCAGTTTAAGCTCTTGTTTATAGAATTTCTTAAAAGATTGTTGTTGATGATGGGCATGTTGTTGCTTATCAATCTATTAGTAGTAAGTATAAAGTAAAGAGGGGACAGAGAGGCTGAGTGCTTGTCAGAGGGCTACTGTTGCTTGTCTTGTCCTCTAAGATTGTGCTACAGCACAGAGAGCCATGCCCAACGTTCATATGTTGTTGTAAAAAATTAAGAATTGGGAAAGTCTAATATATGCAAACTATTGATGGCTTCATTTGTACAAGTATCATAATCATAGACAAATGAAGTAATATAAGAGATGAGAGTGTTAATGAGGCCAACAGCTTTTGTTGATGCATCTTTGGTCTTCTTACACACTGGTCAAAGGTACTGCTTTTGTGCTTGTCAAAAAAGGTGATGGACAAGAAAGTTAAAATCATGAGAGGTGAAAAAAGGTTTTAATAGTGACAGAGAAGTTATAAAAGTCATGAGGTGTAGAGAGATAAGCTATGATGGGTAGAAGCAGCTCATGAGGAAAGGTGAGAATAAGAGACAATGATGCTGTACTAATATTAGATTTTATACTTATAGTAATATAGTTAGTTTTACTTTTGAGAGCCTCTCTATTGTTGCCTGTAGGTTGTTTCTTATTTATATCCTCAATATAGCCAGCCTCTACCTGTGCTTGCTCTCTTAATTCCATTTTCTCATCTTTTCCTTCACTGTCACTTACTAAGCTATCACTCTCCTTGTAGTTCATTTCATCTTCCTCTTCCTCTTCTCCTTTATTGCTCTCCTCTTCAAGCATGTTTGTTGGTGGGCTGATATCCTCAGATGTGTAATAGGGACAGTCTTCATTACAAAGTGATGTGAAGTAGTGAGCACAAGCACAACCCATCCACCATGTAAATTTAACAATAAGAGCAGTTTACCTTTGCTCATGGTTTGCAATCTCTTGCTTATTGATAACTTTTCAAGTCTCCTTGATAGCCCACATGAACTACCAGCCAATGTGCTCAGCAAAGCCCCTATGAGCTTTAGAAGTGCCAAATATTTGTTGGAGATTTTTGACAAAGTTCTTTTTCATGTGGCCAGGGTCATGGATGACCTGTACTTTTGTAAGGCATGAATCAGTATGGAGCTAGTGGAGGATAGAACTGTCTTGGTCACATATGAAAATGCAAAGACATTGTAATAGATTTTTCTTCTCAAGCCAATCAATCATTCATTAAAAGGCTTCACCTTCTATCCTCTTTAAAGTACTAAAATAGTTGCCCTTTTTGATAACAATTGTCTGTCTATGCACTTGTCATGTATAAGCCTTGGTGAGCACTATTTGATACACCACCTTTTTACTAATGGCATCTAGGACCACATAGACCCTGGCACTTACATTTTGTTAGATGATTGATTTCTGGTTGGCCACAATGTTAAAAGAGCAGGAAAACCAACCATTGGTCCAGCAATTTTAGATCTAGTCTTAGCATCTCTGTGTCTCATCAATGGAGTGCATGTCTTTAATAAAACAGAGTGTTTGTGTGTCTGTTCAATCAGTTTCAGCTTTAAATACTGTTTATTCACAGTTCAATAAATCATTGTTGTGTTTACAACTACACAATACACAATACATTGTTTACATATACACAATATATAAAGTATACAAATTCTTTAAGTTATTGACCCTATATGCTATAACATGTCTACTACAGCATCAGAGTATGTTAGGCTCATTAAAAAGTTTGATGGTGAAGACTTTCATCAGTGGAAGGTCAAGATGAGGAGGCTCCTTATGGACAGGGACCTCTGGGGATTTGTAGATGACACAGTGACACTGGCTGACAATGCTAGTGATGAGGCTATGAGTGCTTACAATATTAAAGATTGTAAGGCCCTCACATAGATCATCATGTGTGTCAGCAATAGCCAGTTGTACCATGTGGAGAATGCCAAGACTATAAAGGAAGCTTGGGACAAACTTACCAAGCAGTATGAGGTTAACAGCATAGCAAATCACATATTCTTACATTACAAACGTATAACTTGCATATGAAGGAAGAGGAAAATGTAGAACATCACATTGCAGGAGTCATCATGGTTGCTGAAAAGCTGAGAGCAATTGGAGACAACATCAACGATGAGGAGCTTGTGATTGCTCTCATTAGAAGCCTGCCTGAGAGCTATGCACCTCTAATTATAGCTTTGGAAGCTAGAATTGACAAGCTCAACTTGGAATTTGTCAAGAGTTGTATCTTGTATGAGGAAAGGAAGCACATAGAAGTTAATAAAACTGCTGAAGGAGCTTTTATAGCTGATTGTAAGTGCAACAATCACTTCAGACATGGACCATATCCAGCAACACCTTCAAGGACCTCAAGTTCAAATCAATGTGAGTCCTATGGTGGAAGAGAGCAGGAGCATGCCAAAGACTCTTTTAAGTGCCACCAGTGTAGAAAGCCAGGACATCTGCAAAGACAGTGCAGATCAAGGCATTGCAAGGCTCAGGCAAATGCCAGCCAGCAGCAACATCTTTTCATTGCAGGATTGTCAGCTACAATTTAGCAAGATGTGTGGATCTTAGACTTAGGTGCATCAGTGCACATGACATGCAAGAAGCAGTGGCTTGTCAACTTTTATGACACCACTCCCACTAAGGTGTTTCTGGGTGATGATCATGTCATTGAAGCAATTGGCATTAGTGATGTGATAGCTGAGATGGAAACAAGCAAAGGAGTCATTTAAGGTGTAATAAAGGATGTTTTATTTGTCTCTGACCTTGCCAAGAATTTATTTTCCATCAGCAAAGCAACTAAAACAGGCCTGAGTGCTATGTTTAACACCTAAGGATGTGTGCTCATAGACTCTAAAGGCAGAACAGTTGCAGAAGCAGGATGAAATGACAGCTTGTATTACTTAAAATGCAAGCTGGTCACTCCTGCAAAAGTGAATCTTGCTAAATCAAAGTAGACTGGAGCAGATACATGGCACCAGTGACTGGGACACATTGGAATTAATAGGCTCAGAGCTTTCCCTAAGTTAGTTGATGGTGTAAAATTCACTAGTGTTGAAAACCTTATGCAGATTTGTAAAGGTTGTATTAAAGAGAAGCAACAATGCCATCAGATCCCAGGGAAGCAAGCAAAACATGCTACCAGTGTGCACACTGATGTCATGCAGATTTGTAAAGGTTGTATTAAGGAGAAGCAACAATGCCACCAGATCCCAGGGAAGCAAGCCCCTTGAACTTGTGCACACTGATGTGTGTGGCCTGATGCAGACTCCATCAGTAGGAGGAGCATGCTATTTTGTGACCTTCACTGATGACTACACCAGGAAGACCTGGGTGTATTTTCTGTGCACCAAGGATCAAGTGCTTGCCAAATTCAAGGAATTTGAAATGCTTGCCACCAACAAGTCTGAAAAATGAATGAAGAAAGTTTGCAGTGACAATGGTGGTGAGTATGGGGGCTCAAAATTTCAAAAATACCTCAACAAGAAAGGTATTGTGCATGTACCTTCTGCACCATACACTCTTAAGCACAATGGAGTGGCTGAACACAAGAACCAGACACTTGTAGAAAAAGCAAGGTGCATGTTGTAGCATGTAAAGTTGGACAACAAGTTCTGGGCAGAGGCCATTGCTCTTGCAAACTACATTGGAAACAAAGTGGGCACCAAGGCACTCTCCAATATTACCTCTGAAGAAGCATGGACCAGTGTGTGCCCTACAGTTGCACATCTGTGTGTATTTGGATACAGAGCTTATGCTCTACTGCCAGACAACCTCAGGAGCAAGTGAGACCCCAAAGCACAAGACTGCATTTACATAAGACCTGCCCAAGCATATCAAGCCTTTTGATTATGGGACATTAACAAAGAATATCTCATTGTTAGCAGGAACATAAAGTTTGATGAGTCTAAAATTAGATTGTCAAAGAAAACTACAGTTGTTCTCCCTGACATTTCTTCCTATCCTGTCAGACAAGAAGACCCTGTCAAAATGCCAGATTCAAGTGAGGAGGAGCATTACAATCTAGATCCTATAGAAATTTAGGATTATAATTTAGAAGATGATGAGAATGATGAGGATGATGCTGATGCAGCCTCAGTTGAACCCATAACATCATCTAGCAATGGAGAAAACAATATACAACCTGAACCAGTTGCAGACAGGGCTAGCAGTGATAGTGATGTGCAACCTAACCTGGGGGTAGACAATTCTTTTACACAGCCAATACAACAATTGGTACCTCCACCTCAGGAATGTAGATATCCCTTATGTAACAGGAAGCATACAGACAAGTATGCTCAGTATATTAGAAGTGTTGCCTACTATGAGGAAATTGTAGAACCATAGACAGTGGATGAAGCACTACAAAGCAGCCAAGCTGAAGAATGACAGAAGGCCATAGATGCTGAATTTGCATCTCTCATGAAGAACTACACCTAGAGGCTTGTTAAAAAGCCTTCCAACTACAAGATGATTGGATGCAGGTGGATCTTCAAGGTCAAATGCAAGGCAGATGGCTCTGTAGAGCATTTTAAAGCTAGATTAGTCATAAAAGGGTATGTACAACACTTTGGTATCAACTACAATGATACTTTTTCACCTGTGGCCAGGTACAGCTCAATCTGCACTGTAGTTGTAATTGTAACACTAGAGGATTTAAAGTTACACTAGATGGATGTAGATATAGCATTTCTAAATGGTGACATTGAAGAAGACATCTATGTTGATCAACCTGTTGGATATATAGATCCTGAACACCCTGAGTTAGTGTACAAGTTGGAAAGAAGTCTCTATGGACTCAAACAAGCACCTAGAGCATGGAACTCAGTGATCAACAAGTTCTTCAAGGAGAATGGCTTCATGCAGAGTCAGGCAGATGTTTGCATCTATGTGAAGAATGAAAGAGGAGATAAAGCAATCATCATTTTTTATGTTGATGATCTGCTGATAGCTTGTACAGGTGCTACAACTTTAAAAAAAGTAAAACAGAAATTGACTAACCACTTCAACATGAAGGATCTTGGGCCAGCCAAGTACATATTAGGACTTGAGATAACAAGGGACAGGAGGAACAAAACAACCTACTTGAACCAGGAGAAGTATATCTCTGATGTACTCCACCACTTCAACATGGACAGTGCCAAGCCATGTGACACTCTACAAGCAGTGGGAGAAGTACTAATCAAGAGCACCAGCCCAACTCATGCTGTAGAAATGGCAACCATGCCATATAGAAA
The DNA here is from genome assembly GCA_000826405.1 of Acanthamoeba divionensis. Classification (NCBI taxonomy): domain Eukaryota; phylum Discosea; order Longamoebia; family Acanthamoebidae; genus Acanthamoeba; species Acanthamoeba divionensis. Next base: position 4,496 of record CDFI01100727.1, on the reverse strand, counting down.
TGCTGTTAGAAGCATCATGTATGCCATGATTGGTATGCACCCTGACATTGTAGTGGCTACTAGCACTGTAAGCAGGTTCCTTGCAGAACCTATACAATCTCATTGGAAGGCAGTGAAGAGGATTCTTTGCTATCTGAAAGGCACCAGGAACTATACCATTGTCTACAGTGGCAGGATGAGTGACTCTGTAACCTTGGAAGGTTACTGTGATGCTGACTGGAGAGGAGACAAGGACAGTAGGAAATCTATGACTGGCTATATATTCCAGCTGTGTGGTGGACCCATTTCTTGGAATAGCAAGAAACAAACCACCATTGCACTCTCCTCCACTGAGGCAGAGTACATGAGTGCTACCCAGGCCACCAAAGAAGCCTTGTGGCTGAGGCAGCTACTCAAGGACTTGGGTTATGAGCAAACAGGACCTGTCCTATATGAAGACAACTAAGGTTGTATTATGCTCTCAAAAAACACAGTCCATCACTCTAAGACAAAACACATTGACATACAACACCATTTTATTAGAGAGAAAGTGGAAGCCAAACAAGTTGAATTGGTATACTGTCCTACAGATGTCATGGTGGCAGACATACTTACCAAACCCATTCCTAGAGACCAGTTCAAGTTCCTTTGCTCAAGGATCACAATGGCACCTAGATCCTCATTGAGTAAGAGTGTTGGATGATTGATTTCTGGTTGGCTACAATGTTAAAAGAGCAGGAAAACCAACCATTGGTCTAGCAATTTTGGATCTAGTCTTGGCATCTCTGTGTCTCATCAATGGAGTACATGTCTTTAATAAAACAGAGTGTTTGTGTGTCTATTTAATCAGTTTCAGCTTTAAATACTGTTTATTTACAGTTCAATAAATCATTGTTGTGTTTACAACTACACAGTACACAATACATAAAGTATACAAATTCTTTACATTTTGCCATTGTGCCCAACCAAAGTCATCACTCAGCATAAGGTATGCTCCCTCTGGCTGTTAGTTACAGTAACTTCTGTCAATCTCCTCACATGTGTGTTTTGCTATCTTCTCCACCTCATTGAGTACCCATTTCTCCACATGCCAAAATCCATCTTTTCCCAAGGCAGCCAGTTATAGTGCTCTCCAATCACATATGTACTTTTCTATGTACCACTGTTGATTACAACTGTAGCACTTGCTTCAATATTGATTGCTGCTATAGGTGGCCCTCATACTGATCCAGGCTGGTGTATGTCTAGACATTGGACATTTTAAAAGTGAGACTCACAACTGCATTTTGAGCATCTGCCCATCATAGTACATGCCTTGCCCTTTTTCTTGATCCCTTTTACAATGATTGTGCCCATGCAATTTTGTTGAATGCATGTCCATGATAACATGCTCTGCTGCTAGTAGAGGTGTTAGTGGAGGGGGTGAAAAGATTAAGGATGGTGGCTGGGATAAGTTTGAGGGTGGCAGCAGTGGCAAGACTGAGGATGAGGGCAGCACTGATGATGAGACCAAAGGTGGCACCAATGACAAGGGCAGCAGCAATGATGGTGAGGCCAAGGGTAGTGATGATAATGGTGAAACAAAGGGCAGCAATGAGGAGACTAGAGGTGATGATGGTGAGACCAAGTGTGATGATGATGAAGAAGTGACCAAGGCTAGTGGCAGGAGTGGTGGGGTTAACACTGAGGGTGATGGTGGAGACAACAAGACCAAGGGTGCTACAAAAAGAAAGGTAAGAGATAAGCAGTAAGAATAAAATGAACCAAAGGTAATTTATATCTGCCCTACAAAGTAAAAAATGCATTAGTTGTTTAAACACATGTTGTTATTTAACATTTACTATTTATTTACTATTTATACACTTGTTATCTTTTAAGATAAAGTTGTTTGTGCACTTGCTATCACTTAATATTTATTAATTATTTACTATTTGTGTTAGACAATAGGCAAGCTAGTAGAAGATATCACTAACATATAAGTAAAGAAAGAACACTTTTATATCAAATATTATAATGTTACATCCTTCAACTATAATTACCTATAATATCTTTTCATCTATGTACATTATATATATATAACAATCACTTAAACCTTTTTTTAATAAGTTATATAAAGATTCTTTAATCTTTCTTATTGCTCTATAGCTTATAGAAAGTAGACATCATAGGGCTTAAGTATATGTTAAGCCTATAATGCTATAGTTTTCTTTTATAATAGTTTCTTTTATAAACAAGCTTTGTAAGTTAAACCATTGTAGAAGCTTCTTTAAACCTTTTATAAAGGCTACAAAAGAGCTTTTTTATTGTCTTTCTTTACAAAGAGTATAAAGATCTACTGTTTAATAAAGTATAATTAAATTATAAAAAAGAATCAAAAAAACTACTGCTAAGAGTAAATGTACATGAAAAGTAGAAACAATAATATTATCTCTTGTTTTTATAAGTTTTATCTAACTGTGTTTGTGTTGTTTGTTTGAAAACTAAAGAAGATGGCAGTCATTGCTTCTTCATCTTTATATCCCCCCCTGGTCAAAACCCAAGACTGACCCAAAATCAAAGCTATTGGCTGACCCCTCGAAAAAATCGAAGTGTGCCCCACAACGGGTCTCAGCCTCATCAGAAAGTGAACAAAAGGTTTGAGATAGTTTGCATTCTTCCCATTTGTAGTACCCCCCCCCTCTGATAAACATACAACTATGTGAGAGGGGCCAAAGGGGCTCTCTTGTTTATTATCGCTATCTGTTTCTGGTTTTTCTTTTTTTTTAGATCTCCCAGACGCGGATAACGTTATCGGTGTAGCCAGCGTAGATGGTGGTACCATCAGCGCTCCAGGCGATGGAAATGGGAATGGGGTCCTTGTTCTGGGGGTTCTCATCACCACCAAAGAAGTCAGAACCAGCAGAGGTCTTGTTGAGGTCAGCGACAACGCTCTTCCTCTCCAAATCCTGAATTATTTTTGAGGGGGGAGGTGGAAAATTAATTAGCGATTTGCAAGATGTGAAGCCAGAGCAGAGTTCAAATATGTACCCAGATGCGAATGCCGTTGTTAGTGGCAGCGCAGAGCCAGTATCTGTTGGGGGAGAAGGTCAAAGCGTGGATGATGTCACCGGCTTCGAGGCTGGAGAGGGGCTTGCCCTCGTTGAGGTCCCACAGCATGGCAACTCCGTCCTTGCCACCAGAAGCGCAGAGGGAACCATCAGGGGAAACAGCGACGGTGTTAACATAACCACTGTGACCGTGAAGGTTTGTCCTGAGCTTGCAGTTGGTCAAGTTCCAGACCTGAGTGCAAAGCAAAAGAGTAAATTAGTACAGATGTTCCACGGCAAGATGAGGTTGTACAAAGATGAAGTGGTTCAGTATATGCAGACTTTTCAGTATGAATCAATTCGCGCTACACATATTAAGTCATCATTATGTGAAAATATGGGAAAGGAACGGAAAAGAGGAAAATCGCACCTTAACAAGCTTATCCCAGCCAGCAGAGACGATGACGGGGTTCTGGGTGTTGGGGGAGAATCTGACACAGCTGACCCACTCAGTGTGAGCACCTTCAGCCTCAATTGTGTACTTGCACTCTCCCAATGTGTTCCAGCTTTTGTAGAGAAAAAAATCAATCATAGGTCCAGCCAAGATTCACAAAGAGTATTACTTGAGTAGATCAGACAATATTGGACAATTCAAATCACTTTAATCATACAGCGAGCAGTGTATATTTTCATCACGAAAAAGGGGCTAAAGAACACGCTAAGGAGAGGAACACGTACAGCTTGATGGTCTTGTCCCTGGAGCTGGAGACGATCTGTCTATTGTCAGCAGAGAAAGCGACGCTAAGCACGTCCTGAAAATGGAACACAGTCAGCAAATAACGATAAATGAAACAAAAACAGAGTTGCTGAGGAAATGCTCAGTGATTTTTGACAAAAAGGTTTGTAGTTCATGAATTGTCTTAAACACGGAGAGATAAACATCATAGCAATGCGAAAGCACGAAGTTTGGGGTATAATATTACCTTGGTGTGACCAACGAAGCGGCGAGTGGTAACGCCGGCATTAAGGTCCCACAGGCGCAGAGTGTTGTCCCAAGAGCAAGAAAGGGCGAATTGGCCATCAGAGGAGATGACTACATCCTGGACGAAGTGAGCGTGACCACGGAGGGACTTCTTGGGGACACCATAGCTGGCGGTATCCTGGCGGGTGATGGTCCACACAAGAATTGATTTGTCTGAAAAAAAACAATAAATGTTATCGCCTTGTTCTTTCAGAAGAGCTGAGAAGAATGAAAGAGGTTACCCCTAGAAGCGGAGAGAATCATATCAGGGTTCTCAGGGGTAGTGGCGATGGCGGTAACCCAGCCATTGTGGCCCTTCAGTATGCCTCTGAATGTTGGTACTTCCTCAGCCATAGTGTTTTTGTGTGCGATAGACAGATAGACGATGCGAAAGGCGGAAGAATAGGTTTTATACGGGCCGAAAGACCAATTTGGTATTAATTTTACGTTTGAAATATTATTTATCGCAC
>CDFI01100726.1:0-12312 GCA_000826405.1 Acanthamoeba divionensis | reverse complement strand
TATATATATATATTGACTCACACATATTTACTTCTTCTTTGCACATACAAAAGGTAACATTGTGCGCAGAGAGTTGTGGGCGTGCGAACAGCTGGGTCCATTTGGAGGCTACATCAAGACTTATGTGTCCCAGGCCCGTGCCAAGAGGACCCACAGAAGTGGTGCCACCGCCACAAACTACCACATTGAAGTGCTTGTTATCTGATTTCGATGATGATGATGGGTATAATGGATGAGTGATGAGTGATGAAAACTGCCCAACATGTGGCCTTAACTAGAAGAAGAAGAAGCATTGAGTGAGCCATTCATCAATCTCTTAAACAAAACACTCATTCCTCCTCCTCCTCCTGTTCTAACTTTATTTTATGTTTTGGTGTTCAAAAAATAATAATTGAAAAAAAAAGACCTCTCTTCCTCCTCTTCCAGCTTTGTCATATGACCATCAACACATCGCAATCTCTTTCTCTTTCTCACCAAGCACCAACACCTGTATTCTTTCTCTTTCTGTTTGGGATTTCACCTTTCTTTCAAGAAGGACTTCTTTGTTGAGAGAGAGAGAGAGAGAGAGAGAGAGAGAGAGAACCACCACCATGACACTTTTCAGCTTCTTCTCTAATTTCTCTTTGTTGTTGTTAAATGGGGGTGGGGGGAGCTAAGTATCCGCCAATAAAATTTCAAACGGATAAATAAAATTTCAAACGGATATATTCTCTGATTTTTAATTCGCTAAAAATTTAACACACAGACAGAGCTGCGGTTGGGGGGGGGCTTGTGTCACACCTGTCGTCGGACGACTGCTCCTCTCTGTCTCTGTTGATTTTGGGATTTGTTTGATTGCATCAACAACAAAAAAAAAACCTCTTCTCACATTCTGTCTATTTATTTATTTCTTTGTTTGTTCCTGTTTTTTGGAAGCCTGTTACTCTCACCATGCAATGCCACTCAGAATCATCAACACAATCATGTCCACATCCTAATCATGATGCCAAAGCCAGAGAGGGTTTTGACCTCGTGTTCATTGGTAACTTTGTCAAAGATGTGATTGTCACGACGGGCAGAGATGGCCAAGAAGGTAAGAAGTGGGTCTAATACCCCTTCCTTTCTACTGCATCTTGCTCCCTCCAATAAACCCATTTGAGCATAATACCTGATACGTGAGTGGTGATGTGGTTTGGCAGTTCCAGAGGTGCACAAAATGGGAGGGTCGGTGACGTACGGACCACTGGCAGCATCCACATATGGAATACAACCGCGCGTCATCTGCTATGCAGGCAATGACATACCCTCAGGTGGGTGCTCTCTCAACCATATATATATTTCTGCACCACCCGACTGCTCCACTCTCAGCTAAAGAGAGGAGAAGGAATAAAAAGTATGGGATCTAACTTGGTATTCCCTCACTACAGAGTTTTTTGAACAATTGGAAAAGCAGCATCGTATTGACTTAAGTGGAGTTGAAAAGCTCCAGGTTTCAAGCCCTTCCTTTTCATGTGAACTCTTTCTCCCTTTGTGCATGCTTATGTTATCCTTTTTAGGGTGGTGATACATCATACCTGCTTACTTATGATAAAGTGGGCCACAGGACACTTACCCTCAAGGGAAAAGGATTTGCCATCTCTCAGGAACTTGTAAGTGTTCTTTTCCCTTCAATCCCATATCTACGTTTAATTTATTGTTTTTCTTTTCCTACATGTAGGTGTTACGCCACATAGGGAGGCCAGACGCAATATGCTTTGTTCCTGTTGCAGGAGAGTTTGATGAGGATCTAGTGGTAATTACAACAGTCATACTGATCAATTTTGACACTTGCATCATTAATTGCTCATGTTATTTTGTTTACGCATGGAAAATAGATAGGCACAGCACGTGAGCTCCAGGAGAGGGGCACAAAGCCACCTATTATTGCAATAGACATTCAGGGATACCTTCGTGCCTTCGATGGAGAGTTAGTTACCACTAAGTAAGTTGTTTTTCCTCTATCCAATTCACCTGTTGCATTAGATATATTAATATACCTAATGAATCATTTAATAGGGATAGGCCAGAAATGATAAAGAAACTGAAGAAGCTTAGCGGATGGTTCACCTTTCTAAAGGCTGAATATGCAGAAGCACAGGTATTTTCTCATACTTCAACTCACAATCTATTTATAAAGGAATATCAACTCTTTCTTTGTAGGCTATTTTAGATGAGGACTTGACCCCTTCCCAGTGTGCTTCTACTCTGCAGAAACAGTTCAATATACCAATGGGTAATGTTGCTCAACGTTTGAGATTTTGCATTTAAAACTGTCCTATTAATCTTAATCGTACAGTGGCAGTAACGCTGGGTAAGAATGGTTCGTTTATCTGTACACAATCTGCTGAGCCTGTATATGTGCCCACTTATAAACCTGGTCAGTGGCCTATTCCTCTTTTGTTTTTATTAAATGACGTTTCCTTGCGTGGTGTAAAGTAACTGTTCTCTTTTCTCTCTTGGCTTTCAGAAAGAGTGATGGATGAAACGGGCTGTGGAGATACGTTTCTGGCGTGCACTGTATGTGAGCTTTTAAATCATCAGCGCAGTGGTAATCAACAGAACCATAAGCAACAGTGGGGCGAAGAGGTTAGCATCTCTCTCTCTCTCTCATGTTTTTGTGTGGCCTGTCTGTTGTTTCGTTGCCAGAGAAACAATCGCTCACGTGGTAATGGTGGTTGTTGGTTTAGGTACTGAATGCAGTGAAGGTGGGATCAGCTGCTGCATCATTCCTTGTGGAGTGCATGGGCCCTGAAGGCTTTGCCACTAGAGAGGTATCCACTGGTCCCTGCTTTTTTGTTTGTGCTTTTTTGTTTGTGCTTTTTTGTTTGTGCTTTTTTGTTTGTGCTTTTTTGTTTTGTTTGTGTGTGCTCACGGTTTCTTCCTTTCCGACCCCTCTCTCTTGCTTGTTCAGGCCATTTTGGAGAGGATAGCCACGGGGCAGGTGCAGGGCAAAGAGACAAGCAGGAAGTCTGTCACCTTCTATCCTCCTCATGTACAAAGCCCGACAGATAACAACTGATCAACACACACCAACGAACAAAAGAGAGACGATGCACATTCCTTCCTTCTTTCTTTTAAAAACAAAGTTAAATTACAATTCAATCCACGTTAAGAATGGTGAACGTTTTTGTATTGTGTCAATCAACTAAGAACGGACCAGCAAAAGCAAAAGCAAAAGCAAAAGCAAAAGCAAAAGCAAAAGCAAAAGAGTTGGCACAACACAACATTGGGGGGGGGGTCACTGTTGTTGATCCATGGGTTCCACTGGCTGCACTTTGGTCTTCTTCTTCTGGGGTGGCCCAGCTGCTGGGCTTGTGGTGTGCTCGTGAAGAAGGGTCTGCACTTGGGACGCGTAAATGAGCAAAGAGGTGTCTTCCTTCGCTGCGCTCTCCAGCTGCTCGCGGATTGCCTTCACCAGTTGTTCATCCAACAGCTCAGTGTCTTTAAAATAAAACAAACCAAAGGACATGAAGCAAGTAAGACAAAAAGGAACAGGTCAGAGAGAAGATCCATCCCATGAATGAAGAGATGTGTTGTGGAGGCCATACGTATGGTCTTGTTGACGATCTCTTTGACGACATCGAGGGATGCTTTCTTCACAGAAGGAAACTATATAGGTGAAGGAAATTAATTGGTAACTATTTGGAGGCTCTCTCAGAAAGGCCTTTCTGCTCTCTCTCTCAGCTCTTTGCTCTCTCGTGTTTATGGTTCTAAGACTCTTCAAGCAACGCAGCTTTTTTCAAGTCTTGAAGCACGAAGAAGGAAGATGTTATTACCTTGCTCGATTGTATGACTTGCCAACAAGTGTGTAAGATCTCTTGTGCCATTTGTTTTGTTAGTAGGGCAGTCCTGGGCTCATCACCACTCCCTCCTTCAATGACCATACTATTGCTTTCAGCAGCAGCAGCTTTATCATCATCGAAGTAGTAAAGGGCTTGCACATACTTCTTCAAGGAGTTCAAGATGGGCATCTGGCATACAGGCAAGCCTTCTGTTGCGTGTTGTATGAAGAATCTATAAAACTCGTCACAGTTCTGCTTCTGTGTCTCATAGGCATTGCTATGGGAAGGCCAAGCATTGCCTAATGCATCAAAGGCTGCTGCTCGTAGGGCTATGTTCATTGATTTCTCCTTTCTGAGTTCTTCATCTTCACCTTCTCTCTTATCCTTTGCCTTTGCCTTATCTGCTTCAGCATCCACATCCTTCTCAGTCTCCTCTTCAATATTCCCAGCTGCAATGTCCAACAACACAGACTTAACCTGATTCATCGTTAGAAAGGATATTAAGGGTTAGTTAGTGTACACACAATGCTTCAAAGTATGAAAGAGTTGGGTTAACCTTGACATAGACATCCACGCGATTGAAAGTAGACAGTAAAATGGAAAGAGAAGAAATGGCCTGATGTTTATATTCTTTGTCTCTCTTCTTGCATTCGGCAAGGGCTGTTTCGATAAGAAGCAAGGGAGAAGGCAGGCCCTTTGCTTTTGTTACTTGTGGATCCACAAGCAATTCTTTACAAACTTTGCAGAGTGAAGCTAAAGCAATCAGCAGCCCACTCTTACCTGCAGGAAAGATAAGAATTAGACATAATGTTGTGAAGTGTTGTCTCAGAGCTGAAATCACCTTTCCATGTGCGTCCTTTGAGTCCACCAAGAAGTAATGATAGCAAACTGCCAAGATATGGTTCTATTTCACTTGCCCTGGGCAAGCTTTCAACAACGTCTTTCAACATGAGAGCTCCCTATTATTGGTGACAATTATATATATATATATATATATGTTGAACAGCTTGATTACACAACTAAGCATACCTGTCGTTTTGTAGACCAGGAGGAGGAGGACATGACTTCAGTAATACTTTCAATAATTTCCTTAAGATACAACTGAATAGAGCTGGTCATGCCAATCTCTTCCCACACAGCCTTAAACATCTTTCTTGTTTCCTCTACTTCATCATTTCTGGAATGTAGGGTTGGAAAAGCATATTGTCATATCCATTTCAAAAAGATGTAACAAAATATTTTGTCATACCTTCCCAAGAGAACAAGTGGTATGACATATTTGAAGTGATCTTTTAATGCATCTCTACGTGCTAGCTGCAGTAGACACAATGCACTCGCTGAGCGGGCTGAATCCTCAGTCTCCTTATACAGTTTCTGAATGCAAATGGAAATTGGTAAACAATGCAACATCCAAAGGGAAACCTGTGACATTTAGCAGAAGATGCATGTATTACCTGTAAATGTAAAACAAGATTTTTGAGGGAGACATTTGTCGTCAATTTGGCTAGATGAGCTGCAGCGTTAGCATATGACTGACGAACAACTGGAGATTTATCCTTTAGTGCTGGCCTTAACACCTAGGATAGAAGATGTTAAATGTACTTCACAAACTAACAAATGAAGCTGTTACCACAAACAGTTACCTTGAGTAGATTGGGCACATGGGGTTTGATGAGAAATGGACACGCCATAGTGAGAGAGACCACCATCTGGGCGGTACCACATTTAGTAGGGAGGCCGACGCCTCGAGTAAACAGTTCCTGAAGCACTTTGACCAGCTCTCCTATGTTATCATCGTCCACATGTTTAAGGCACATGTCCAGCTAAGTACCGGTTATGGAAAGAGACATATCAGTCGAGCGCTGTTAGCTTTCTACTCATATCCAAAGTGGCCTACCGTGTCGTTTAAGGGAGACAGTTTTGTGATACTAAGACGTGCTTGCTGAAGAAAACAAATAAGACAGTATTAATTGTAGCCATGGTTCACAGCTGGGAAATTAAAGGGACGCGTACCTCCAGCTGTTCCTGGCTGATGTCATATTTGTCTGTGTGGAAAGACAAGTAATTAAAGGATTGGGGCTCCAATTGCGTCAGAGACTCCAGTAGAACATGCACAACCTGTGGAATATGAGGTTTCAACAGAACTCCTCCCACTGAGCTCAAGTGAGATTGTTGTTCTTTGTTATTGGGGAAATTGAGCATGTTATGAAATACCTTTACAAATCTTAAGCAATAGTTCAATTGATAGTTTTCTAATGTCATCGACAGGGCTGTGCAGGCCTTCACTAAGAAGAAAAGGCAATATCATACCAATGGCTTCTTTGCCATGAGAAGGATTTGTGTAGACTGGATCACAAAGCCTCACAGACAGAGAAGACAGAGAACGGAACATTGACATCGCAGCTTTCCGCACTGTCTGTTATTGTGGTGTACAATTGTTTTTTACAATTTTGTTTGAACAACATTGTTATCTGTTTGATTAAATGTTATTACCTCTTTGATGTCGTCTATGCCTCTGAAGCACCTGACCCACATTTCCTTGAAAAAGGGAGCGACTTGCTCTAAATATGCGATAGCATGCAATTAGCATTTGTTGCATGATGATAGTAAAATATTAACATACCGTAGCGCTTGCTTTGAAGAGCATCAGAACAAGCATAGCAACAGGACTGTTGAAATTCACATGTTAAACTTAATAAAATATGGAAATGAGAGAGCTCGAGGGAGAGATTACCTCTCTTACTCGCCACTGATTAGATACTATTCCTTTTAACAATTCTGCAGAAGAAAAGACTTAGCATTATCCAGATAGAGATGAAGAGAGAAAAGAATCTAACCTTTCATAATAGGATCGAAGTATTCATCTATAGCTTTCTTGGTGTCCATAATCGAATTAAATATGTTCCTCATAGACTATGATTGAATTAAATTAATAGATATAGTACCATAGGAGGAACAAAGTTGATAGTAAACCTGAGCCACGCGAGGATTTGGGTCGTAGGAAGAGCGATACAATAAAGGGACCAACGTGGGAAGAAAGGGCTTCACATAGTCAGAGCCAGCCTTGGTGTATAGAAAACGTTGGAAAGAAGTCAGAGGACTATTTCACTTATGGTGGTTAAATTTAAATACTCACCTGAGAAGCAAGTGCAGTAACAGCAAAAGCAGCGCCTTTACGTGAGTTCCAAAGGCTGTGGTGGCTCGCCAGATTAAGGAAACGATAAATCAAATCAGGTTGTCCCTATAATTCGAATTGAAGATGTCAACTTGAAATAAAGAGAATTATAAAGAAAGAAATGTAACATTACGAGTTCATTGGCTACGCTGCAAAGTTCTTTGTAAGTGGAAAGTCCTCCTCCGCCTATGTTTTCTGGTGCAGACCCCAGAGCTCCTTCAGGAATTATCTCACTGAAACAATAGGAAAGTAAGAAGGTAGCGCCTTTGGATTTGAGAAAATCATTTCAAAGTGGAAAAACCTGTCATCTTTTCTCTCAGTTTCGGTATTATTCAATGTTTTGCCTGTAGTAAGTGTTGCAACAAGAGAATCCACCAGCTCACGCTTCATACCAGTATCACCCTAAAATATTTAAAGGGAGATGGCATGGTTTATTACAAAGGCGAGTTTTTCGTACTCTCTTGAACAGTATATGTTCATTATTATTGTTATTACCTGTCCATAAACCAAGACTAGACCTTTCGAGGCAACCTCTTGAATGATTTCGTTGTTATCTGGAAAAGAAAAAGCAATAATACTAAAGTAAGCCGACTGGAATTGTGTCATTTAGAAAACTGAATTTACCTGCCAATAGTCTAGAGAAGGCAACTTGTACAAGAGCTAAGTTGGCCTGCAGCGTAGGATGTAATGAAGAGTGTTGCAACAAATTCAAGAGCCAAATAGCAGCCGAAGCCCTGATCGTTGGGTTGCCAGACTGAAGCTGTTTGAAAATTTTCTCTAATATTTCCTTCATCACTCTGGAATTTTCCACAATTCCTTGAGTCTGGCAGTGAAAGAGAAATTTAACAGCGAGTTTGTAACCAAAAAGTGGAAAATCTTTATACCTCTTTTTCTTTCGCTTTTTCTGCCTTCAATGCTTCTTGTTTCTTGTTATGCTCAGCAGTATCTTCAAAATCATCATCCCCTTCCTCTGGGTCCAACGGATTTCGAGCAGCCGTAGATACACTAGAAGAAACAATGCAAGAAAATGCTTCACCAACAGTGAAGTGAACCTAATAGAATAGTGGAATTTATCAACAAAATGATTTAGATAATCAGCACGATGCGAAATATTGTACCTCTTCATTTTTAAGCTTGTCTAATGCAAACAGGGCATTTATGATGTCTTCCTGAAATTTGAGACCACTCTCTCCAACACACAAATATCCCAATGTAATTGCTAGCCTCTCTGTGAGTTTAGATTCAGTTGAGGCAGCTAGCATGGATATCAATTTCATAATTACTGTCTTTTTCGTTATAAGGTCACTCTGTTCTTCACTGGCTTCTTCGGCCAGAGGTAATGGTGCGTATCTGCCAACGATTCCAATTCCCCTAACTGCAAAAAGCTACAAATACATTAATGAGTAACTCTCTCTTAACACAACCATTTATTTGCCTACCTTAACATTAAAAGTTCTATGGTCAAGAAGGCGAAAGAGGCCCTTTACTGTGGTTCCAAACTCTTCTCTACAACTATCAGGCAGAGATTGAGTCTGTAGAAAGCGACAGAACAAAAACCTGCATCAAAAGCAAAAGGTATATACACCTTTGTTAATTTCTTGGGTGCAAGATCGTAAAAGAAGGGAACTTACGAGAGCATGTTGATTGCTGTCTCAATTTTATCAACATTTGGTTCCTTTGCATCAATTTGTGACAAAAAGGTATTCAATAAAGATAATAATCTATCCTGAGGTATACATGGTGCTGAGAAAGCAATGACCTGAGACATTGCGAGTATGTTAGTGCCCTTACAATATAAGACAAAAAAAGATAACTTACTTTTGCTATTATTTCTCTGGACTCTTGTGATCCACTGTACAAGAGATTGTTTGCTGTGAAGAAAGACAGTTTCTGTTCATAATAGAACCTTAAATGATCGTGACTCATATGGAATAGGCAAGCATAGAGAGAGCTCGATGAAACGTGATGTAAACTGGAGCCTCCCTTGGATCCCAGACCCGCCTCAACCAAATCCCTAATACCCAAGAGTGTACATATAAGAAATCTATCATCAATTGTATAGAGCCACACTAAAGTACCGATATAAAACAAGTGGATTGTCAGGCTGCATCTGGTATTGATCTGAAAGTGATACGATATACTGATGCAATGTCAAGTTACGACGTTTCACTGTGTCTCGAAGACACTTTCTCAGAAATAAAAGAATTTCTTCATAAGTCTGCGGCGCAAATGGTAAAGCATTTTGTTGTGTTCCTTTTTATAGATGAATAACAATATTAAAAAGGTTGAATAACTGATAACAAGTAAATTTAGTTTCTTTTTCCACTTACGCTGGCTGGCTTGCTTTGATATGTAAGCCACCATTTCGTCAAATGCGGGATACGCTTGACTTTCATCGGTTACAATGTCTGAATCTTGATGCACGTAGGGCTGCAAACCTCTCTTTGCTTCATCTTTAACCTAATTGATGAATACAATGGAATCATCATCGATTGCAGCAACGATCAGGAGCAGAAATTAGTGTTAACAAGAATCATGGCTAAACCTCATTTCTGTCGTCACCCGTTGCAGTGAGGCAAACAAATCGACTAATGAGGTGTGAGAAAGGAAATATCTTCATAGCTTTTAATAGATTAAAATTGTTAGCTTCAAAAATAGTAGTAGTCATCACTCGCTTACTTGCTTACCATACTGTACGGCAACCAATCGGGCTTGGTATCCATTCTATTGTAAGGAGTAGAAATTTAATATACAAATAAATTTTCTTCTCTTTGCCCTCTGCTCTCTCACACAGCCCACAATCACCCCTTTTCTTTGGCTTGGTTTATGGCTCGCTGCCCTTTATACAATCAAATTGCCACCTAAGAAAAGAAAAAACTTACGCTTTGCACACTCCGCAGTAGTAACTGTTCTAATGAGGTGAGTGTGTCTGGTGGTGCATTCTTCAAGGCAGGAACAAACATTTTCAGTGCATCCTGTACCGCTCCTCGAACTGGAGAGTTTTTTATATGAGTTATTTTTTCTTGAAATTTAAAAAAGATTAGTGAAAATACCAGCGTCAGGTTCTGAGGCTACTTTTTCAAAAAGCATTTGAAGAATTGAGAGGTCATTTTGAAACAGGAAAGGCATGCGAGTGGCGATACTGCCGATAGCCATGTAAGCTCCAACCTTTAAAGAATTGTTATCTGAACATCACAAAATGTGACACACGAATTATCCAGTTAATTCCATAAGTTCATACATTCAGCGAGGGTGAATATACCAGCAGTAGGATCAGCACTCTGTAGTTGAGTTAACATCTTGTAAATGGATGAGTATATCAACTGAGCCATAGGCTTGATCTTTTGCTCTGAGCCCTAATGTGAATAATAAATAAATCTCCATTCTATCTTAAGTTGTCAAGAATTCCTCCTAGTTAAATTACCTTGTTGAAAACGCTTTGAACAAAAGATAATCCAGCTTTCTTTAGTCGAGCAGGGGAATTTGTTCCAAAGACAGCATCAAAAATGATTTGCATAGTCCTTGGAAAGGAATTTGCTTCAGAAGCACAACATCAGTAAAAAGGTTTCACAAAGGTGAACAGAAAGTCGAAATAAAACAGCACTTGACAACCAACCTGCCAAAGTAGATCGTTGTAGGTAGAGCAAAATTTTTTCCTTCAAAACAGCATCTGCAGGCATTCTCCTGTCTTCGGGGGGAGTGTTCTTGTCTGTGACCGGTGTGCCTTGAAGCAATGACATTAACCTGTCCACCAACTTGAAGGAGGTAGATGTGAGGAACAGAATTATACACTAATGAAGTTAGGGTCTAGAAGCTTACTTGAGCGTCCTCCATGTTAAGGTCTTCAAGCCTTTTCAAAGCGCTCTCTCCATCGCTTTTTACGCTGCAGAGAAAATTTCACAGTGCTCAGTTGCCCTTTCGTTTTGAGATCAAAGAATATATTTTAGGGATAGAAAAGAACCTGTGATGTGCGTCACATGAAGCTTCCAAAAAGTGAGGCAAAACTGTGTTCGCCTCGCTATTGAACATCCCTGACCTCAAAAAATTCATGATTGAAACCTTAATGGGCAAGAACAAGATAACTGATCAGAAAATAAGTTCGCTTGCATATGGCTCATAGTTAACTTACCTTATAATCAATCAACTGCTTTGAAGAAAATGATTTGTTTCCTGTCACCCTCTGAATTGAAGAAATACTTAACCCAGGTAAGGCAACTTTTTGACCTTCAGAGCTATAGGAAGTAAAAGCAAAATAAGAAGGTAAAATTCAAGCCACACTTTGAATTACCATTTCCATTCTCAGAAGGAAGACAAAGAAAGAAACTGAGAATTTACCTTGTTGCATGAGGGACAACTAGCAAGACATCTGATAGGAAATCCAGAATTAGTTTCTTAGTATCATGATCCTCGAAGAAAGGGGGCTGTGCTACAGCATTGCCGTATAAAGTTCTATCCTGGTATCTAGATAGAAGGATTGGAACCTAAAAAAAACACACTGGATTAGGTACATCCCAAAGGACTTGCCAAGCGAAATAATTCGTACACATAATCGTAGCAAAATGGCCTGGTGCTTTGGTGCTCGCTGTGAAATCTTCTGCAACAGAAGAGGAGTTGCTTTGTCTTTTTCCTATGGATCAGCAAAACAGCCACAAAAAAGATGAATAGGTGACAGTGCAAACAGGCAAATAAAATAATGTCCAATTCACCTCTTTGGTTGCTCGCTCGAACGCCAGTTCTGTTCCACACAGTCAGTGCAAGAGAAGAAACGTTAGCAAATGGCCTTGTAATTGCTGACAGGAGAATGGGCAAAGCAATTTATGGAATAGAACTCTAACCCAAATAGATGATTGTAAAATTGAGCATAAATGGTGATGTGTTGGCAGACAGATATTGGCTCATCAATTCTTTGAAAGGTAAGTGAATGTGGGGTTGTCCCTTCACACGCTTGTTGATGTGCGTCAGAACCTCCAAAACCTTTCATCAGCATCATTATCAAGGAGGAACAAAATGTGAGTTCCCTCCAGAAGAGAGAGAAGGAGAGCAGTGGGCAGAGGAGGGAGAAATGGATTGCAGAAAGCAAAACCTTGTTGCGTGTATTTTGTGAGGGGCTGGCGAGCTTGCTCAGCGTAGGTACAAGAAAAGAAGAAAGAGCAGTCTCTAATTGCTGATCAGTGTCAGCCATCCCGAATCTGAATAGCACTCTGTCAAGTAGCTGTTTGTTTTTTGATTGGGGGGGGGAGAGACAGAGAGAGAGATGGAGTGTTAGATCTCTTGATGCAAGCAAACATCAAGCACTGGATCCAAACCTCTATATCATTGTCCTGGCCAGACATGTTG
>CDFI01100725.1:0-15711 GCA_000826405.1 Acanthamoeba divionensis | reverse complement strand
GAGAGAGTTTATTGAAAATTTGATGAGGAACAAAACGAAACTAATGGAACAAGTTAGCGCAGAGGTTAAGAGGAATGGTGTACTGGTGAGGGAAAATAATGTACTCTTTGAGACGATAAACAAGCAAAAAGAGAGAATAGAGATTATGGAGAACGCAAGGGAGACGGCATCACCACAGAAGAGCAGAGGCGAAGCTGTAGCAGCAGCAGCAGCAGCAGATGATGATGATGAACAACAACAACAACAACAAGAAAATGAGCATCACCACAACACAACACAGACACGCACCAGAAAGGAAAAGAACGAGAGCCATTTGAAAGAGAAGACAGAAGACAAGACAGAGAACAGCAGCAGCAGCAGCAGCAACAACAAAGAAAAAGAGGAGAGAAAGAAGTCAGAAGAGAAAAAGGAGCATCAGGACAAAGGCAAGGCGAAGGCAGATTGTCAGGAGGCCAAAGAGATGGTTCGAATCGGACGGCCAGACGGAGGCGCAGCAGCATCAGCAGAGGAGGAGGAAGCAGTGGCAGACGCCGACATCAACGTCTGTTCATCGAATCTGGTGGTCAACGTGAGCACCACGCCAGGCAAGATGTTGGGCAAAAGGGATGGCAACCACCAACAGGTGGTCCTGAGGACGAAGGGCTGGTTCTCCTTCTTGCCCATCGTGGGCAGGCTATACAGCAAGCACTTTGACTCCACCGTTGAGTTTGTGCTCTAAAAAAATTGCATGCATGCATCTATTTATTTATTAACATTGTATTTTGATTATTATCTCTTATCTATCACACACACAATAAACCATTGCCAAAAGCATATTTATTATATTTATTATATTTATGCGATCTCTGTATCAGTTGTGGTCGAAGGGGGAGCATTGCTCTGTTCTTCTTCTTCATCATCATCACCTTGATGTGAGCCTTCTTCTTGTTGTTGTGAAGCCTCTGTTGTCGTCGCTACACTCATCATCTTGTCGATCTGCAGCAAGACCCTGTTTGTGTCTTCTGTGTCTGCCATTTGGTCACGAACGATGCTTCTGGCCAGTGCCACGAGCCCCTTACAGCTTTGCTCACCCTCAGAGATGAGCCTGGCGGCGGCAGCGTAGGTGGTGGCAGCACTTAGTTTGGCTATTAATTCGAGAACGAGCACGTACAGCTGCTGGCTTGCGTGTGCCTCTCCAGAGAAGGAGCTCAAGAGCTTGCACGAAAGGACCAGAAAGTGCCCCAACACAAGAGGATAATAATACGTCGTACGATCACTGCTGGTCTCCGCCTCCTGCAACTGCGTTGAGGCTTGAAGCGTGTTGGACGATCCCTGATTGTTGGGTTGTGTGTGTGTGTGTGTGTGTGTGTGTGTGTGTGTGTAGAGAATTAGTCATCAAAGAAGAGCAGAGAGAAATGTATGAGTAGCCATAAGCCTTGGCATCCGTGGGCTCTAGGCGCTTTCGCGCTCGAAGTGCTTTCCAGTTGCTCGTCATCCACCCACACAGAGAGCAGAGAGGAGAGGAAAGAGAAGTGGGTACATACATGAACGAAAGTAATGATATTCCTGACCCAATCATTAACATATTGGCTGATTGTTGTGGCCCTGAGGGAAGTTGAGAGGGATGGTATGCAGCGAAGTAAAGGCACCAATAGTTCATCGGCGCGTCGAATGACACTGACCAGAGCAGTCACTAACAGGTGGGCGCTGAGGAGAGTTCCCACACAATGCTTGACTTCTTCAAGAGACAAAGTGATCAATAGATTGATTGATTCAAAGCAAATAATAGAATATATATATATTTACCTGTTTCGCTTCTATCTGTACACAGCTCGAAGAGACTCTCAGGAAGATGAGGAAAGGAAAGAGGAAAGTGCAGAACAATGACCCCTTCCGAAAGAAGACGAGGAACCATCAGAGAAACCAATCTACCCACATTCAAATAGTTCAAAGAGTTACGATTAATAAAGTGCCTGTCAAGCCCCTGACGCTCACAGTCACTGCCCTCTTAAGAGGAAGAGGATCACGAAACACCTCACCTCTGAAATTCAGTTGGTGTGCAAGTAGAAAGTATGCAGGTCAGTGCAATAATAAAACGTCTCCTTCCCTTTTCGCCTTTTCGCCCTTCCACTCCTAATTCTTCCTTGTATTTTGTCCCCCAAGCGCGCCACTCTTGCACAATAAGATCCTGATTTCAATAAGACCAATATCAATTAACACCTGCAAAAGAGGTACAAGAAAGGAAAGAATTCTTACGTTGTGTATAGAACAATGGTGATCCGAAACACGAGCATACAGAAGAGACTGAATAAGTAACTGAATGGCATTCGGTTCTTCATCTCTTCTCTTTATACTTTTGATATACAGATTGCTTGGCCACAAAATCTGAAAAATATCATGCACATCAGGTCTCATGTAGTCCTCATCTAGCCACGCCCCTCCTTCACCGTTTCGAGGAGAATGGTACCAAGTAATCAAAAAGTGTACAAAAAGAGTATGAGGAAAGAGGATTAATACCAAAAGTAGGTGTGTATGGTTGGGCATCTGATTTGACACTTTGAAAGAGGCACTTCAAGTGCAACTGTGTCTGCCAACTCAGAGTTTTAGCTTCAAACAAAAAGTCTTCAATTGAAGTTACTCCTGGATGTATACCTCCTCCTTTGCAAACAAAACGGTGGATGGTTAAAATGGGCGGCTCTTATTGGAAGTGAATCCTCCGTTAAATAATGATTATCTACCCCTTGGGCTTCATCAGTTGGTGAACTCTGTACCTTGTGTGGGAAGACATGGGTGTGGTATGCCGGCAGCAATTGCAGATGATAGGAACTGGCAATAGGCGTTTACTGCTGTAACCAGCCGCTCTACCACCTATAGGAAGCAAGCGTCTTAAATTTTGATTATAAATATAGCATGTGGCCTGTTTACCCCTAAAGGGAATTCATTGCGTCTGTCCAACAGTTGAGAAAGAGACAGCAGTTGTTCCCACGGATAAGCGTCCAAAAGCCACAATTTACAAATCATCTCTTCTTCTGTGTCATACAAGGTACGAAGATGTTTAACAACGAACCCACATAAGAGAGATCAGAGAGAAGGTACATACCAGAATTTTGAATAACACACTTAGGATGCAGACAACGGAGCAAAATCCTAAGAACAAAATCTAGCTGGCCATCTTGCTGCTGCTGCTGCTGCAAGCGGGGCAAAATGGACCCTTCTATCAATTCTTTACCATCTAATAAAGTTTTGCTTTGCCTTTGTTTTGCAAGCTCTAAAAGTTTTGCACCTCCTGTGGGCGTATTGTCTCCTTGACAACTGATTTCCAAGTCTATTTCATAAGGCTCTCCTGTTCTGGGCTGTTAAAAAAAGGTGAATCGTTTGATCAAGAGTTGAATTTATCATGCAATGCAATGTTGATCATACCTGTAATAAAAGAGTAATGAGGTTGAGGAAATTTTCCTTCATTTTATCATTAGGCAAATATTGTTGATAGTTCTCTATATACTTCTCTACCTCTTGCTGCAGCAAACTATCACCTGACAGGATGAAAACAACAAAAAAAAAGCATAAATATTTACTTAGCACAATGTATATTAGTCTTACCTGTTGGTGTAGTTCTATAGCGGGATAAGTGGCCCATGCAAGAGCAGAGTTTGCACAACAGCTCAGCTTGTCCACTATTTGCAATACAATCTTTCATTACTTTTTCCACAAACAGAGTTGGTGCTACCAAGGTCAGCTAAATTATTGTAAAAGTAAGTTAACATATGAGAATTACAATTGGCATCTTCCAAATTATAGTATTGCAGTAGTACTGAAAGGGGGCATTGCCTGAGAAATGTGATCAAGATACGAGGAGTTTTGAAGGCTGGATGTAATTAGCCTATTAAGAGCGGATGTGAGCTGCCGGTCTGCAGCAGCTTGCGCTTTACTATTTTCAAACATAAACACTTGACCTTCTTCAGAACAACTACAGTACGAATTTTTAGACTTAGTCATATTGGAAAAGCAATAATTGTCCTCGATTTGGTTGGGTGGTAATAAGTACTTGAAGTAGGCCTGTTCAGTGTGGCCAAATCTTAGCAACAAAGGAATGATGGTGCCAGCATCAGTCTTAGAAGATTGAAAAAAGCAAAAGGACCGTGCGACTCTTTGTTCAGAGAGTGGCAGCTCCTGGAAGCCTTTTACAAAGACCATACGCAGCTTTTCTGTTCTTATGTCTGTGCCCTTTTGAAAGTGGAAATCATTATTATTTGTCAGCTGAAATAACACGTTTTTTTGTATCTACTTATTGTACCTGGGTATCATTGCGTTGGTAAATAAATAATTTTGTCAAAGAAGTCAGCATACAGGGAATTAGATCATTTACTGATACAAGGGGCAACAGCCTTTCATCATCGCAAAGAAGATCCAACCATCTATGGAATAACGAATTGGTTATGTAAACAAGTTTCACATCCACACTTTAACTCTCATAAAATGAAGAACTTAGGGTTTGGTATGAATACCTTGGATCACGAATTAGATCTGTTTCAGACAGAAATCTTTCCAGGGCGTTTTTTTGTCCCAGTTTTGCTTTTGCTGCACATGCTTCAAATTTGTCTGCATATACTTCCTCTGGAATGCTTTCTTTTTCTTCAATCCCTAAAAGTCTATCAACAAATTGAATTGTATCAAGATCATCACGTGCTCCTGTCATTGTTGTTTTTCTGTTTTCCTCCGTCCATTCAAGTAAAACTTGCTTAGCTGGGCGAATGTACTTCTTCTTCTCATCTTCACTTAGCACAAATTGTTTCTCATCGAGCAATGTTTGAAAAAATGACATAAATGTGGGCAGAGTCGAATAGAACTCTTGCAGAGCAGGGGGAGACTGCTCTTGCTTGTCTCCAAAAAGATTTGTGAACATGGATCCAATTTGTTGAATCGTTTCTGTCTGATCAGGTGAGAGAGCTTGTGCTTGTTCAAGAGATTCCAACACTTCAATAAACTGGCTCATCACATGAAACAAGAAAGATGAACCATTTGAAAAAAAAGCTGAAACGATTGCTCCAGAGAGCAAATGATCTCTATCAGATAGAATAAGATCGCTTAGATAAGTTAACACAACCTAAAATACAGAAAGAAATGAAGTTGTTTGTTTAAATGGGAATAAGATATGTCTTTACTGTGTATTGGCTTACAAAAAGGGTGCTTACTTTGTGAGGCAGTGATAACAGTACATCAACCATTTGTTGCTGCATGGCCAGATGAGGGCAAGTAATGAGCTCAACATAGGTTTTGTTGGGCAAGGGTATTCCAGCCCAAACGAACTTAGCACCACAAGTGTCTGACCACTTGCCACCTTCAACAGAATATGATGAGGAACAGTCTTATCTGCTCTCTCCTCTCGGTGTCTGACCACACTACACTACACTACTGCTATGGTATAACCATGAATCCCGCTCTCCCAAGCCAAGAGATAGACTTACCTCTCTTTTGATAGAATTCAGTTGCACGAAAGAGGAACTGGTGGACAAGCCAAAGGCTGAGTGTACGGTCCTTGTTGCCTGCAATCAGATGGCTCAAGTGAGCAACAGCAATGTCAACATATTGCCTTTCTCCGGCATAGTCGGTCAGTAGATGCAACACAGCACAGATCTGACCCCCCCCCCAAACAACAACGGCTGCATTAGAGAAGGAAATGACTTGCAGCTGAAATGTTGTGACACCTTTTTCTGAAAAGCTTTAAGTTTAGAACTCTGGGGAAGCTGTAATTGGGCTGCAAGTGAGAAGGCAGGTCTGGACATCTATGATAACTAAATTGTGTGCAATTCTTCGAAAAAAAAATTGTTTCTTAGAAAATCATTTGATGATGTTAGAACACTTATTTTTGTTGGGCTCAACAAAAGGCCTCTCATAAACACATGTCTTCATTCAGCTGAGCCAAAGCTTCATCAAGTGATGTGTGCCAGTAAAAGATTGATATTTATTATAAAGAATTGCCCTTGGCCGGGTTTGAACCAGCGACCTTTAGATCTTCAGTCTAACGCTCTACCAGCTGAGCTACAAGGGCTGTTAAAAAATGAAGCCATTTAATCATTTCTTAGAAAAATTATTTCAATGTACGATTTAGGTTGGTTTATTTGTTCACACGAAATTTTGATTAATCAGCGAATAAAAAATCGAAGGCAGGATTGTGTGTTTCCTCGCTCACTACATCACTGTTTGTTGTGAGAAGAGGCCTTTCTCTCTCTTTATTTTTTTCAAATATACAAGCCTTGCTTCTCTGCCACTGCCAAACAACAAACTCCATACAACATGTCTGGCCAGGACAATGATATAGAGGTTTGGATCCAGTGCTTGATGTTTGCTTGCATCAAGAGATCTAACACTCCATCTCTCTCTCTGTCTCTCCCCCCCCCAATCAAAAAACAAACAGCTACTTGACAGAGTGCTATTCAGATTCGGGATGGCTGACACTGATCAGCAATTAGAGACTGCTCTTTCTTCTTTTCTTGTACCTACGCTGAGCAAGCTCGCCAGCCCCTCACAAAATACACGCAACAAGGTTTTGCTTTCTGCAATCCATTTCTCCCTCCTCTGCCCACTGCTCTCCTTCTCTCTCTTCTGGAGGGAACTCACATTTTGTTCCTCCTTGATAATGATGCTGATGAAAGGTTTTGGAGGTTCTGACGCACATCAACAAGCGTGTGAAGGGACAACCCCACATTCACTTACCTTTCAAAGAATTGATGAGCCAATATCTGTCTGCCAACACATCACCATTTATGCTCAATTTTACAATCATCTATTTGGGTTAGAGTTCTATTCCATAAATTGCTTTGCCCATTCTCCTGTCAGCAATTACAAGGCCATTTGCTAACGTTTCTTCTCTTGCACTGACTGTGTGGAACAGAACTGGCGTTCGAGCGAGCAACCAAAGAGGTGAATTGGACATTATTTTATTTGCCTGTTTGCACTGTCACCTATTCATCTTTTTTGTGGCTGTTTTGCTGATCCATAGGAAAAAGACAAAGCAACTCCTCTTCTGTTGCAGAAGATTTCACAGCGAGCACCAAAGCACCAGGCCATTTTGCTACGATTATGTGTACGAATTATTTCGCTTGGCAAGTCCTTTGGGATGTACCTAATCCAGTGTGTTTTTTTTAGGTTCCAATCCTTCTATCTAGATACCAGGATAGAACTTTATACGGCAATGCTGTAGCACAGCCCCCTTTCTTCGAGGATCATGATACTAAGAAACTAATTCTGGATTTCCTATCAGATGTCTTGCTAGTTGTCCCTCATGCAACAAGGTAAATTCTCAGTTTCTTTCTTTGTCTTCCTTCTGAGAATGGAAATGGTAATTCAAAGTGTGGCTTGAATTTTACCTTCTTATTTTGCTTTTACTTCCTATAGCTCTGAAGGTCAAAAAGTTGCCTTACCTGGGTTAAGTATTTCTTCAATTCAGAGGGTGACAGGAAACAAATCATTTTCTTCAAAGCAGTTGATTGATTATAAGGTAAGTTAACTATGAGCCATATGCAAGCGAACTTATTTTCTGATCAGTTATCTTGTTCTTGCCCATTAAGGTTTCAATCATGAATTTTTTGAGGTCAGGGATGTTCAATAGCGAGGCGAACACAGTTTTGCCTCACTTTTTGGAAGCTTCATGTGACGCACATCACAGGTTCTTTTCTATCCCTAAAATATATTCTTTGATCTCAAAACGAAAGGGCAACTGAGCACTGTGAAATTTTCTCTGCAGCGTAAAAAGCGATGGAGAGAGCGCTTTGAAAAGGCTTGAAGACCTTAACATGGAGGACGCTCAAGTAAGCTTCTAGACCCTAACTTCATTAGTGTATAATTCTGTTCCTCACATCTACCTCCTTCAAGTTGGTGGACAGGTTAATGTCATTGCTTCAAGGCACACCGGTCACAGACAAGAACACTCCCCCCGAAGACAGGAGAATGCCTGCAGATGCTGTTTTGAAGGAAAAAATTTTGCTCTACCTACAACGATCTACTTTGGCAGGTTGGTTGTCAAGTGCTGTTTTATTTCGACTTTCTGTTCACCTTTGTGAAACCTTTTTACTGATGTTGTGCTTCTGAAGCAAATTCCTTTCCAAGGACTATGCAAATCATTTTTGATGCTGTCTTTGGAACAAATTCCCCTGCTCGACTAAAGAAAGCTGGATTATCTTTTGTTCAAAGCGTTTTCAACAAGGTAATTTAACTAGGAGGAATTCTTGACAACTTAAGATAGAATGGAGATTTATTTATTATTCACATTAGGGCTCAGAGCAAAAGATCAAGCCTATGGCTCAGTTGATATACTCATCCATTTACAAGATGTTAACTCAACTACAGAGTGCTGATCCTACTGCTGGTATATTCACCCTCGCTGAATGTATGAACTTATGGAATTAACTGGATAATTCGTGTGTCACATTTTGTGATGTTCAGATAACAATTCTTTAAAGGTTGGAGCTTACATGGCTATCGGCAGTATCGCCACTCGCATGCCTTTCCTGTTTCAAAATGACCTCTCAATTCTTCAAATGCTTTTTGAAAAAGTAGCCTCAGAACCTGACGCTGGTATTTTCACTAATCTTTTTTAAATTTCAAGAAAAAATAACTCATATAAAAAACTCTCCAGTTCGAGGAGCGGTACAGGATGCACTGAAAATGTTTGTTCCTGCCTTGAAGAATGCACCACCAGACACACTCACCTCATTAGAACAGTTACTACTGCGGAGTGTGCAAAGCGTAAGTTTTTTCTTTTCTTAGGTGGCAATTTGATTGTATAAAGGGCAGCGAGCCATAAACCAAGCCAAAGAAAAGGGGTGATTGTGGGCTGTGTGAGAGAGCAGAGGGCAAAGAGAAGAAAATTTATTTGTATATTAAATTTCTACTCCTTACAATAGAATGGATACCAAGCCCGATTGGTTGCCGTACAGTATGGTAAGCAAGTAAGCGAGTGATGACTACTACTATTTTTGAAGCTAACAATTTTAATCTATTAAAAGCTATGAAGATATTTCCTTTCTCACACCTCATTAGTCGATTTGTTTGCCTCACTGCAACGGGTGACGACAGAAATGAGGTTTAGCCATGATTCTTGTTAACACTAATTTCTGCTCCTGATCGTTGCTGCAATCGATGATGATTCCATTGTATTCATCAATTAGGTTAAAGATGAAGCAAAGAGAGGTTTGCAGCCCTACGTGCATCAAGATTCAGACATTGTAACCGATGAAAGTCAAGCGTATCCCGCATTTGACGAAATGGTGGCTTACATATCAAAGCAAGCCAGCCAGCGTAAGTGGAAAAAGAAACTAAATTTACTTGTTATCAGTTATTCAACCTTTTTAATATTGTTATTCATCTATAAAAAGGAACACAACAAAATGCTTTACCATTTGCGCCGCAGACTTATGAAGAAATTCTTTTATTTCTGAGAAAGTGTCTTCGAGACACAGTGAAACGTCGTAACTTGACATTGCATCAGTATATCGTATCACTTTCAGATCAATACCAGATGCAGCCTGACAATCCACTTGTTTTATATCGGTACTTTAGTGTGGCTCTATACAATTGATGATAGATTTCTTATATGTACACTCTTGGGTATTAGGGATTTGGTTGAGGCGGGTCTGGGATCCAAGGGAGGCTCCAGTTTACATCACGTTTCATCGAGCTCTCTCTATGCTTGCCTATTCCATATGAGTCACGATCATTTAAGGTTCTATTATGAACAGAAACTGTCTTTCTTCACAGCAAACAATCTCTTGTACAGTGGATCACAAGAGTCCAGAGAAATAATAGCAAAAGTAAGTTATCTTTTTTTGTCTTATATTGTAAGGGCACTAACATACTCGCAATGTCTCAGGTCATTGCTTTCTCAGCACCATGTATACCTCAGGATAGATTATTATCTTTATTGAATACCTTTTTGTCACAAATTGATGCAAAGGAACCAAATGTTGATAAAATTGAGACAGCAATCAACATGCTCTCGTAAGTTCCCTTCTTTTACGATCTTGCACCCAAGAAATTAACAAAGGTGTATATACCTTTTGCTTTTGATGCAGGTTTTTGTTCTGTCGCTTTCTACAGACTCAATCTCTGCCTGATAGTTGTAGAGAAGAGTTTGGAACCACAGTAAAGGGCCTCTTTCGCCTTCTTGACCATAGAACTTTTAATGTTAAGGTAGGCAAATAAATGGTTGTGTTAAGAGAGAGTTACTCATTAATGTATTTGTAGCTTTTTGCAGTTAGGGGAATTGGAATCGTTGGCAGATACGCACCATTACCTCTGGCCGAAGAAGCCAGTGAAGAACAGAGTGACCTTATAACGAAAAAGACAGTAATTATGAAATTGATATCCATGCTAGCTGCCTCAACTGAATCTAAACTCACAGAGAGGCTAGCAATTACATTGGGATATTTGTGTGTTGGAGAGAGTGGTCTCAAATTTCAGGAAGACATCATAAATGCCCTGTTTGCATTAGACAAGCTTAAAAATGAAGAGGTACAATATTTCGCATCGTGCTGATTATCTAAATCATTTTGTTGATAAATTCCACTATTCTATTAGGTTCACTTCACTGTTGGTGAAGCATTTTCTTGCATTGTTTCTTCTAGTGTATCTACGGCTGCTCGAAATCCGTTGGACCCAGAGGAAGGGGATGATGATTTTGAAGATACTGCTGAGCATAACAAGAAACAAGAAGCATTGAAGGCAGAAAAAGCGAAAGAAAAAGAGGTATAAAGATTTTCCACTTTTTGGTTACAAACTCGCTGTTAAATTTCTCTTTCACTGCCAGACTCAAGGAATTGTGGAAAATTCCAGAGTGATGAAGGAAATATTAGAGAAAATTTTCAAACAGCTTCAGTCTGGCAACCCAACGATCAGGGCTTCGGCTGCTATTTGGCTCTTGAATTTGTTGCAACACTCTTCATTACATCCTACGCTGCAGGCCAACTTAGCTCTTGTACAAGTTGCCTTCTCTAGACTATTGGCAGGTAAATTCAGTTTTCTAAATGACACAATTCCAGTCGGCTTACTTTAGTATTATTGCTTTTTCTTTTCCAGATAACAACGAAATCATTCAAGAGGTTGCCTCGAAAGGTCTAGTCTTGGTTTATGGACAGGTAATAACAATAATAATGAACATATACTGTTCAAGAGAGTACGAAAAACTCGCCTTTGTAATAAACCATGCCATCTCCCTTTAAATATTTTAGGGTGATACTGGTATGAAGCGTGAGCTGGTGGATTCTCTTGTTGCAACACTTACTACAGGCAAAACATTGAATAATACCGAAACTGAGAGAAAAGATGACAGGTTTTTCCACTTTGAAATGATTTTCTCAAATCCAAAGGCGCTACCTTCTTACTTTCCTATTGTTTCAGTGAGATAATTCCTGAAGGAGCTCTGGGGTCTGCACCAGAAAACATAGGCGGAGGAGGACTTTCCACTTACAAAGAACTTTGCAGCGTAGCCAATGAACTCGTAATGTTACATTTCTTTCTTTATAATTCTCTTTATTTCAAGTTGACATCTTCAATTCGAATTATAGGGACAACCTGATTTGATTTATCGTTTCCTTAATCTGGCGAGCCACCACAGCCTTTGGAACTCACGTAAAGGCGCTGCTTTTGCTGTTACTGCACTTGCTTCTCAGGTGAGTATTTAAATTTAACCACCATAAGTGAAATAGTCCTCTGACTTCTTTCCAACGTTTTCTATACACCAAGGCTGGCTCTGACTATGTGAAGCCCTTTCTTCCCACGTTGGTCCCTTTATTGTATCGCTCTTCCTACGACCCAAATCCTCGCGTGGCTCAGGTTTACTATCAACTTTGTTCCTCCTATGGTACTATATCTATTAATTTAATTCAATCATAGTCTATGAGGAACATATTTAATTCGATTATGGACACCAAGAAAGCTATAGATGAATACTTCGATCCTATTATGAAAGGTTAGATTCTTTTCTCTCTTCATCTCTATCTGGATAATGCTAAGTCTTTTCTTCTGCAGAATTGTTAAAAGGAATAGTATCTAATCAGTGGCGAGTAAGAGAGGTAATCTCTCCCTCGAGCTCTCTCATTTCCATATTTTATTAAGTTTAACATGTGAATTTCAACAGTCCTGTTGCTATGCTTGTTCTGATGCTCTTCAAAGCAAGCGCTACGGTATGTTAATATTTTACTATCATCATGCAACAAATGCTAATTGCATGCTATCGCATATTTAGAGCAAGTCGCTCCCTTTTTCAAGGAAATGTGGGTCAGGTGCTTCAGAGGCATAGACGACATCAAAGAGGTAATAACATTTAATCAAACAGATAACAATGTTGTTCAAACAAAATTGTAAAAAACAATTGTACACCACAATAACAGACAGTGCGGAAAGCTGCGATGTCAATGTTCCGTTCTCTGTCTTCTCTGTCTGTGAGGCTTTGTGATCCAGTCTACACAAATCCTTCTCATGGCAAAGAAGCCATTGGTATGATATTGCCTTTTCTTCTTAGTGAAGGCCTGCACAGCCCTGTCGATGACATTAGAAAACTATCAATTGAACTATTGCTTAAGATTTGTAAAGGTATTTCATAACATGCTCAATTTCCCCAATAACAAAGAACAACAATCTCACTTGAGCTCAGTGGGAGGAGTTCTGTTGAAACCTCATATTCCACAGGTTGTGCATGTTCTACTGGAGTCTCTGACGCAATTGGAGCCCCAATCCTTTAATTACTTGTCTTTCCACACAGACAAATATGACATCAGCCAGGAACAGCTGGAGGTACGCGTCCCTTTAATTTCCCAGCTGTGAACCATGGCTACAATTAATACTGTCTTATTTGTTTTCTTCAGCAAGCACGTCTTAGTATCACAAAACTGTCTCCCTTAAACGACACGGTAGGCCACTTTGGATATGAGTAGAAAGCTAACAGCGCTCGACTGATATGTCTCTTTCCATAACCGGTACTTAGCTGGACATGTGCCTTAAACATGTGGACGATGATAACATAGGAGAGCTGGTCAAAGTGCTTCAGGAACTGTTTACTCGAGGCGTCGGCCTCCCTACTAAATGTGGTACCGCCCAGATGGTGGTCTCTCTCACTATGGCGTGTCCATTTCTCATCAAACCCCATGTGCCCAATCTACTCAAGGTAACTGTTTGTGGTAACAGCTTCATTTGTTAGTTTGTGAAGTACATTTAACATCTTCTATCCTAGGTGTTAAGGCCAGCACTAAAGGATAAATCTCCAGTTGTTCGTCAGTCATATGCTAACGCTGCAGCTCATCTAGCCAAATTGACGACAAATGTCTCCCTCAAAAATCTTGTTTTACATTTACAGGTAATACATGCATCTTCTGCTAAATGTCACAGGTTTCCCTTTGGATGTTGCATTGTTTACCAATTTCCATTTGCATTCAGAAACTGTATAAGGAGACTGAGGATTCAGCCCGCTCAGCGAGTGCATTGTGTCTACTGCAGCTAGCACGTAGAGATGCATTAAAAGATCACTTCAAATATGTCATACCACTTGTTCTCTTGGGAAGGTATGACAAAATATTTTGTTACATCTTTTTGAAATGGATATGACAATATGCTTTTCCAACCCTACATTCCAGAAATGATGAAGTAGAGGAAACAAGAAAGATGTTTAAGGCTGTGTGGGAAGAGATTGGCATGACCAGCTCTATTCAGTTGTATCTTAAGGAAATTATTGAAAGTATTACTGAAGTCATGTCCTCCTCCTCCTGGTCTACAAAACGACAGGTATGCTTAGTTGTGTAATCAAGCTGTTCAACATATATATATATATATATATAATTGTCACCAATAATAGGGAGCTCTCATGTTGAAAGACGTTGTTGAAAGCTTGCCCAGGGCAAGTGAAATAGAACCATATCTTGGCAGTTTGCTATCATTACTTCTTGGTGGACTCAAAGGACGCACATGGAAAGGTGATTTCAGCTCTGAGACAACACTTCACAACATTATGTCTAATTCTTATCTTTCCTGCAGGTAAGAGTGGGCTGCTGATTGCTTTAGCTTCACTCTGCAAAGTTTGTAAAGAATTGCTTGTGGATCCACAAGTAACAAAAGCAAAGGGCCTGCCTTCTCCCTTGCTTCTTATCGAAACAGCCCTTGCCGAATGCAAGAAGAGAGACAAAGAATATAAACATCAGGCCATTTCTTCTCTTTCCATTTTACTGTCTACTTTCAATCGCGTGGATGTCTATGTCAAGGTTAACCCAACTCTTTCATACTTTGAAGCATTGTGTGTACACTAACTAACCCTTAATATCCTTTCTAACGATGAATCAGGTTAAGTCTGTGTTGTTGGACATTGCAGCTGGGAATATTGAAGAGGAGACTGAGAAGGATGTGGATGCTGAAGCAGATAAGGCAAAGGCAAAGGATAAGAGAGAAGGTGAAGATGAAGAACTCAGAAAGGAGAAATCAATGAACATAGCCCTACGAGCAGCAGCCTTTGATGCATTAGGCAATGCTTGGCCTTCCCATAGCAATGCCTATGAGACACAGAAGCAGAACTGTGACGAGTTTTATAGATTCTTCATACAACACGCAACAGAAGGCTTGCCTGTATGCCAGATGCCCATCTTGAACTCCTTGAAGAAGTATGTGCAAGCCCTTTACTACTTCGATGATGATAAAGCTGCTGCTGCTGAAAGCAATAGTATGGTCATTGAAGGAGGGAGTGGTGATGAGCCCAGGACTGCCCTACTAACAAAACAAATGGCACAAGAGATCTTACACACTTGTTGGCAAGTCATACAATCGAGCAAGGTAATAACATCTTCCTTCTTCGTGCTTCAAGACTTGAAAAAAGCTGCGTTGCTTGAAGAGTCTTAGAACCATAAACACGAGAGAGCAAAGAGCTGAGAGAGAGAGCAGAAAGGCCTTTCTGAGAGAGCCTCCAAATAGTTACCAATTAATTTCCTTCACCTATATAGTTTCCTTCTGTGAAGAAAGCATCCCTCGATGTCGTCAAAGAGATCGTCAACAAGACCATACGTATGGCCTCCACAACACATCTCTTCATTCATGGGATGGATCTTCTCTCTGACCTGTTCCTTTTTGTCTTACTTGCTTCATGTCCTTTGGTTTGTTTTATTTTAAAGACACTGAGCTGTTGGATGAACAACTGGTGAAGGCAATCCGCGAGCAGCTGGAGAGCGCAGCGAAGGAAGACACCTCTTTGCTCATTTACGCGTCCCAAGTGCAGACCCTTCTTCACGAGCACACCACAAGCCCAGCAGCTGGGCCACCCCAGAAGAAGAAGACCAAAGTGCAGCCAGTGGAACCCATGGATCAACAACAGTGACCCCCCCCCCAATGTTGTGTTGTGCCAACTCTTTTGCTTTTGCTTTTGCTTTTGCTTTTGCTTTTGCTTTTGCTTTTGCTGGTCCGTTCTTAGTTGATTGACACAATACAAAAACGTTCACCATTCTTAACGTGGATTGAATTGTAATTTAACTTTGTTTTTAAAAGAAAGAAGGAAGGAATGTGCATCGTCTCTCTTTTGTTCGTTGGTGTGTGTTGATCAGTTGTTATCTGTCGGGCTTTGTACATGAGGAGGATAGAAGGTGACAGACTTCCTGCTTGTCTCTTTGCCCTGCACCTGCCCCGTGGCTATCCTCTCCAAAATGGCCTGAACAAGCAAGAGAGAGGGGTCGGAAAGGAAGAAACCGTGAGCACACACAAACAAAA
>CDFI01100695.1:0-14318 GCA_000826405.1 Acanthamoeba divionensis | reverse complement strand
AGAGAGAGAGAGAGAGAGAGAGAGATGCTCAGTCATTGATCGGTTTGCAGTAATCAGTTCTAGAGGCGGCGTGCAAACTGTCAACTAACCGTAATGCCAGGGACAGCAGCGGGCACAGTGCGGGTCAAAGCAGTCAAAGTAGCAATGGAAACTTCGTTGGGATGGGCCCTGGTAGTGTTCAAACCAGCCAAGCACATGTTAGGCTTAAGAAGGGTACCCTCAAGAAGGACATTAGCATCATGCAGGGCCTTTTGGAGAAGAATGAATAAAGTAAGTCAAATGCCATCAAGGCCTTAACTAGCTAGACATGCTGTTTTTTAAATCCCTTGGTTGTACCTTGTATGTGGCAGCAAGGACGCGGGTAGTAACAGCAACAGAAACATCAATGGTATGGTCGCCGTCCATGAGGACCTCGGGTTCGACGATGGGCACCAATCCATTGTCTTGGCAAATGGCAGCGTACCTGGCAAGGCCTCGTGTGTTCTCCTCAATAGAGATGTTAGTAGGGGCACCGTTCTTGACGTCGATCTTGAGCACAGCACGCCTATAGAGGGATATTTCAGTATGCTGATAGAAATGTGCACAGAAAGAGTTTGCACTGCATCGAAAGCAAACAAGTTATGAAATATGGCAAAAGCATACCATTTGGCAAAGCGGGCACCATTGGCATAATATTTGGCACATCTGACATCCAGATCATCAAAACCTTGTGTATAAGTCTCACCAACAGTTCCCCTCAAAGGTTTGACACCCTATCATTATTTATAATCAGATCAATTACACAAAGTTGGTTTTGGGAGGGGTCTTTACTGACCTTGTCTACTTTGATGCCAGGCAGAATTCCCTTCTTGGTCAAGAGCTCTACAAAGGGAGTGCCATCATCAGCCTTTTGCCAGAAGGTCTCATCAAAAAGGATCACACCACTAATGTAGTTCTCAATGCCTGCAAAGAGGGCGTCGATTGTTAATAATCATAATCACTCATAGCAGTGACAAATTAGAGCAACTTTTCTCACATAAAACTCACCTTCAGAGGTAAAGAGCAATTGACGATACTGCTGTCTGTTGTGCTCGTTATTTTCCAAGCTGATGGCAGAGAAACGGCTTCCGATTGTTCCAGTTGACTCGTCAGCTGCCAAGATGCCCTTTCCAGGGGTGGCGATTTTCCTCTGGAAAAGAATGAGTGAGCTCAAGTTGAAGATAACCAGAACAGACGAACTAAGAGCATTCTGCTCAGTGAAATCAGAATAATTTGCACGTATTGATCTTTTGGATATCGATACGCAGCGAACTGTTTAAATTCATGAAAAAGATCACTAAAAAGGGGGAAGCCTAAATGGAGGATAAAGAGGAAGCGAGGAAGCATACAGCGTTAGCGATGAGCTCCTCACGGTAGTTGGGCTTTGACATTTTGGCGGTGGTAGTACTACTTGCAAGCTGTCACGAAGTGGAAATAACACAACAAGGGAACAGCTGGTAATGTGAAAAGTGCGCTCCCCCCCCCCACCGACGACGGAATTCGAACTGCGTTCTGCTGATTTTTACGATAAAACAGATTGGGACCACGGGACTTCCGTTCGAGTGCCGGCAACCTGAAAGTCAACGCTTGGTCATTGGCGGTAAATTGAAATTCTAATCCGCCATTGGCCAAAAATATTGATTTCTATTTGTACATTAGATTTTAACGAATTAAAAATCAAAAATTTTTACGGTTAATTTTCCAGTAAATTATTGAATATTTTCTGATTTTTTATTGGTTTTGTCGACAGTCCATAGTTTTTCTGACACTTGTCAGTCTACGGACAGTGACGTACTTCATTTGTGATTCATTTGCTGCAGGAAAGCTGCTCGATGCAACTCCCTGTCAATCTCCACCCCCAAACAGTGCAGCTGCACTGAAGTAATTCTGCGAAGAATTACAGATTTCACACCATAGCGTTCCATCCACCTCACCTTATCCATCCATTCAGGCCAACATCTGCTCGCTCGCCACCAAACATGGCCACGCGCATCCCTAAAAACTTGTTTATTCCTGCGATTGACAAGTAAATTGAAACCCTTCCTTTTTTTCTTTTAAAACAGCCCTAGATTAAACATTTGGCCTCCTTTCACATTTGTCACTGCGAAATAGTGATCCAAGGCCGCTCATCAGGCCTGCACCACGCGTTCAGCAAAGGGTACAAAAATTCGACCAACAAGAAGATCGACCAAAAAGAAGTAAATATCTCTCCACAAAGACATGACATGGGCTTTCTCTTCGCTTGTTGATTTGGCACGTGGAAAAACAAGATTTTTACATTTCTAAACTTGCTTTTACTATCATTTTTATAGTCTACATGCCCCTGCAACGTGATTCCCTGGCGTACAGAGAGCGCACAGGCAACCCTGGTTCCAGGCGCTACCGACGCTTTCTCAATCGTAGCCCTCCCATTTGCTCTCTTCTCTCTTCTTCTCTCTGATCAGCAAAAAGTCTGCTGAAGGGCTTGGCAAGCCTGTGACATTACATATCTCTGCTCTCTCTCTCTCTCTCTCTCTCTCTCTGTGTGTGTGTGTGTGTCTGTCTGTGTGTGTGTGTGTGTGTGTGTGGTACAGAGCAGTGATGGGAGCAGTGAGAGCAGAGGTGTATCGATAAACAAGCCTAGATGCGATTCTTCTAACTTTGGACTCTCGAATATTACCACCTCTTCTCAACTTTACCTCTTTTTTTGGCTTTCAGTTGCCTATTTGGATGGGGTAGATACTTTTGATGACGATTTGTGGGGCAAGGACAAACGCCGTAGAGAAGAATATGGCAATGAGTCTGACATCTCAAGGCAAGTTGAATGGCGTTCTATCTTCCAGGATCTGTTTTCCTCTGAAAACATGGCCATTTGGGAGGTTTGTTCCTTTTGTTTTCCACACCACATGTGTTCCTTCGTCTGGCACCTGCATTCTGATACAAATATCAAAATTTGTTCTTTTGCCTGCAGCCTTTTTGTAATGTTACTGAAGAGAAGCAAGAGAAGTTGTTGCACCTTCTCGCTCCTTCTGACCCACATCACCGTCAGCATCACACCCGTATGCCCATCTTGGGTGCTGTTTGCTAACAACCTGTCCTTTGCTTATCATTATTCTCTATCTCAAACAGACAGCATGACGCCAGCAGCATTTAGTGATGCTCACACCAAGTTCGTTGACATAAGCGTTGATACCAGGCAGATGCTAAAGCAGGCTGTCACATTTGACCTTGTACAAATGTTGGAGCGCATACTGCTCGCTCAGTTTTCTTCATATCCCAAGTACAAGGTAAAGGCCAGACACATTCCCTTCGACAGTTTTAT
Organism: Acanthamoeba divionensis; assembly: GCA_000826405.1. Classification (NCBI taxonomy): domain Eukaryota; phylum Discosea; order Longamoebia; family Acanthamoebidae; genus Acanthamoeba; species Acanthamoeba divionensis. Next base: position 10,999 of record CDFI01100695.1, on the reverse strand, counting down.
GCAATGCTCACACACTGAACTATTGCGTCGTGCGTGTGACAGACGGAGGAAGGTTTGGACGATCACTATTTTGTTGTTCTAGGCCCATCTTCTCTCTCTCCAGATGTCCACAGCCGCCATAAAATAGGCCCAAAGTCACTAATCATTTTATTCAAGAATGCGAAAGGTATAACATCACCTTGAACAACCATCTCTCTTCTCATCTCGCGCCTGAAGCCCACGATCACCAAGCCAAGGCTTATGGTTAACCCATACATATCATCTCTGCGCGAAAGCGCCTAGAGCCCACAGTCATCATGCCAATGCTTGTGGCTAACCCATACATCTCTCTCTGCTCTCTCTGCTCTCACACACCATCACATCAGACTAACATCTCTTTTTTGCTTTAAGACCGTAAGGTATGCCACGGAGTGTGTAAATATTATTCGCTGCCCAGTTGGAGTGAGGACACCAAGTGGGGCGAGAGAGTGACGATTATCAATACTCCCAAGGTAAGCAAGTCGTAGCTGTTGTATGCTATTAGTTGTGTGTGTGTGTGCGTGGAGAGAGAGAGAGAGAGAGAGAGATGTATTGTTTCATTAACTTTAACGCTTCAAATATTTGATAGCACTGCGCGGGCAAGACCTCAGCCGAGGAAAGAGACAAGTGGGTGCCCTCCATGCTGTTGTCACAATACATCTTCCTCCACTATTCCCACAGCCTTTTGTAAATCACACACACACATACGCACACCAGAGAACAAAACAGTCTCCTCTCCCTTCCTTTCTTGTCTTATATTCTTTCAATAACTAAAGAAGAAATAAAGTTGGGTTGAATTGAAGCTACACTTCTTCTTCTTCTTTGGTTGTTGTTGCAATGGTTTGCTTTGCTGGTTGTTGTGTGTGGCCTTTTCTTTAACTTTTCTTCATCAGCTGAGGCCTTTTCCGATTTGAGCATAATTTTCCGTCCGATTCATGATTGGTGTATTTATTATCCGTCTGATTTCTGAGTGGCGGAAACAATTTTCATATCTCCGGAGAGCACGCTGCATATTCTCCTTAACAAGGCCCAACCCACCCAAAGGCCCAAAAGGAAAGCAAAACAATAAGAGGATGATGGCCTCGTACAGTAACATCATCACACACGGGGTTTTTTATCCATTTCCTGCCAACGTTGTAGCCTAAACAAGCACATCCATCTGGTGAACTACTTACTACTCCAACCAACAAACATTTGGGCCTCATGGCAAAGGTTGTATTGCAGTTGCTGGCACTGTGATTGTTGCACTTTAACGGGCCGAACCTAAAAGGAGAGAATTCCTCGAGGGCCAACAGCGCCGAGGCAAGTGGTGGCGTCTGTCTGGTGAATCAATACATGAGGCCTTCAAGATGAAAACGAAATTGAGTTCATTACTCCCATTCACTCCGGTCTCTCCGCCAGTCGGCTAATTAAAGGACCACCGGCTAATTAAATGACGTAATTATCCGCAAGTTCGGATGTTGGCTGACTATTCTCAGTTGCCCCCCCCTTTCTCTCTTTTGTGTGTTTGTTGTGCTTCGGACCTGAGACCCACAAGCAGCCCCCCTTTAGGCTCTTCTTCTTGCTCTTTCTCTCTCTCTTTGGGCGTCTTCTCAGAGTTTAACTCTCTCACACACACAAAAACAAAAGGCACTCTTGTTCTCTGAGAGGCCTTCACTTCACAAAAAACAAAAAAAAAGAAAGAGAGAAGAGGAGGGTACCCTCCCTTTGAAAGTTCACACACACCCAAACAGTGGAAAATCTTTCAAAATGAGCAGCACAACAATAACAACCAATAATTGTGGTCTCCAGCCCAAAGCATCCAGTGTTAAACAGTATGTCGAACGTTGTGGAGGCAACAAGGTGGTAGATAAAGTACTAATTGCAAACAACGGCATAGCGGCGGTCAAATGCATGAGATCAATCAGAAAGTGGGCCTACGAGACCTTCGGGGACGACAGAGCGATCCAGTTCGTGGTGATGGCTACGCCAGAGGATCTGGGGGCCAATGCCGAATATATTAGAATGGCTGATCAGTTCGAAGAGGTACCCGGAGGACCTAACGCAAACAACTACGCCAACGTCCCTCTCATCGTGGACATTGCAGAGCGAACTGGCGTGCAGGCTGTGTGGGCCGGCTGGGGACACGCTTCAGAGAATCCCAAACTGCCCGAGATGCTTTTAAAGACAAAGACAAAGATCGCCTTCATAGGCCCCCCCGCTCGCGCCATGAGAGACCTCGGCGACAAGATTTGCTCCACCATCGTTGCACAGTCCGCAAATGTTTCCGTCGTGCCTTGGAGTGGGTGAGCATGCCTTCTTCTTTCAAACTTGTCTTCTCGCCCCTCTTTAAAAACAAACAAACGTCTGTCAGAACAGTGAGTGCTGTTCCCCGCAGCGTTTAAATTCTGAGAGAGAGAGAGAGACCTTCGTGAAAGACTGTTTTCACCTGGCATTTTTGTTGATACACTGTTGCTGAATCTTGATCGTCATTCGAGTTGATAGCAAACAAATGACATTAATACGTGAGCTAATTCTTTTTTTATGGCCATAGCGATCATCTGACTGTGGACTACAAAGCAACAGGCATATCAGATGAGCTGCGGCGGCAAGCCCAGGTTGCAACACTTGAAGAGGCTCGTACTGCCATGAAACACATTGGTTATCCCGCTATGCTGAAGGCATCTGAAGGTGGTGGCGGCAAAGGCATCCGCAAAGTGACCAAAGAAGAGGAACTTGAAGCTGCGTTCAGGTCTGTTATCCAGATTCCGCTAATTCGCATAACTATTCGGTTGTTCTCACCATTCCATCTACTCTCTTACCATACAGGCAAGTCTCTAACGAAGTTCGGGGGGCTTCGATATTCATCATGAAGCTGGTGCAGAACAGTCATCATTTGGAAGTTCAGGTTTTGGCTGACCAGTATGGCGATGCAATTGCCTTGCATGGAAGAGACTGCAGTGTACAGAGAAGACATCAGGTGCAAATTTTACAAGAATTGAAGCAGTGACACACCATAATCCAAGGTTTTCTAGTTACTAACTGCGATTTTTCTTCTTCTATTATTATTTATAGAAAATCATTGAAGAGGGTCCAGTAGTTGTAGCATCAGATGAAGTGTGGCAAGAAATGGAAAGAGCTGCAGTAAGAATGGCCCGAGAAGTTGGTTATGTTGGGGCGGGTACTGTGGAGTACCTTTACTGTGATGGGCAGTACTATTTCCTGGAGCTCAATCCACGTTTGCAGGTGGAACATCCTGTCACAGAGCAGATTGCCAAGGTCAACCTACCTGCATCTCAGCTGAACGTTGCCATGGGTATCCCATTGCACAGAATTCCTGAGATACGCCAATTCTACGGAGAGGATTCCTACACCACTGCCCCAATAGACTTCTATTCCAGATCCCCTCGGCGCCCCTATGGTCACGTCATTGCATGCAGAATTACAGCAGAGAACCCAGATCAAGGCTTCAAGCCTACTAGTGGCCTGATTCAATTTCTTAATTTTCACTCGTCACCACGTGTATGGGCCTACTTCTCAGTAGATGGTATGGTTACAACAACAAGATATTGGTGCTCATCTAAAGCCTTATCCGATCTCTGTCTTTCATTTTCCAGGCACTGGCTCTCTTCATGAGTATGCTGATTCCCAGTTTGGGCACCTGTTCTCGTGGGGTGTTACTCGTAATGAGTCTCGCGAGAACATGGTTCTCGCACTCAAAGAACTTTGTATAAGAGGTGAAATTAGGACCCCTGTTGAATTCTTGCTCCACATTCTAGAAACTGAGGTACAGATCACTTCACTACCAACAAGTTTATAGTCATTTCCCTCTTAGCGATACTGTCACATTAGGCGTTCAAGGAGAATTCCATTCATACGGGCTGGCTGGACGAGCTTATAGCAAAAGAGTTCTCGCCCGAGAAGCCCAATACGTGGCTTGTGGTTATTTGCGGTGCTGTTTATAAGGCATTCCTGGAATTTCAAGCCATGCATGACGAGTATGTCTCTTTTCTGAAGAAGGGACAGATACCTGGATCAGACTTGCTCAAGACAGCAATCGAAGTGCAGCTCATATATTCATCGTACAAATACAACTTTGTTGTTAAGAGGAGTGGACCCAAAAGCCATTTACTTTTGTTGGAAGGCTCTGATAGTAGTAATGTATGTGAGATCTTTTGCTTTCAGAAATAGAGTAAGCTAACAAAATGAACCATGTGTTAACATGCTATTTGTATCCAGATCGTTGAAGTTGAGGCTCACGCGTTACGTGGGGAAGGCTTGCTAATCAAAATTGACGGAAGAAGTCACACATGCTATGGCAAGAACGAAGCTACTGGCCTTAGGCTTACTATTGGTAAGCAATCTACTGCACAGGCAAATAGTTTGTGGCTAATATTATCGCTGTTTCTTTTATTCAACAGGCTCAACAACTTGCATGTTCACAAAGGAGTATGACCCGACGACACTGCGCACAGATACACCGTGCAAGCTCGTTCGTTTCCTCGTCGAGGATGGAGCTCACGTCCAAGCTGGGGGATCTTACGCTGAAGTTGAGGTCATGAAAATGTATATGCCCCTTATCACCAAAGAATCAGGTATGTCATGTTAACCCATACACAGGTAACGGTTAACTAATTATCTGTTGCTTCCGCCAAACAGGCACTATCCACTATGTGGCAAGTGAGGGAGCCATTCTTACTGCAGGTGATGTCGTTGCCAATATGGAGCTTGACGATCCTTCTCAAGTTCGAAGGTAAATAGTGATCTTTAGTTACATATGCGTGCAATGATTTGTTGGATTTGGTCCGGTTATGAGCTAGGGTGTTGTGTTTGAAGTATGAACATCTAACCTTACTCCTTTTTCCTCTTCCAGGGCCAAATTGTTCACTGGTTCTCTGCCAGTGCTAAAGAAACCTCGCACTGTGGAAAATAAGGTGCACCAAATCATGAGGTCGCATCTTAAGTCGCTACAACTGATCCTTGCTGGCTATGAGAACCTGGAAATGGACGATGTTGTCTCTCAATTTTTCGCATACCTTCACAACCCTTCTCTTCCTCTGTGGGAGTTTTATGAAGTCATGGAAACTATACTCATTGGCCAGTCAGGCATAGGAGAAGAGCTCTTCCGTTCTCTCTATGACCTGCTTCACCGTTATGAAACTGCCATCCAAGCCCACCTGAAAAGCTATTCTCTTGAATCTAGGCATCAGGGTACTAATTTCCCTGGACAACAGTTGTTCGACCTCATCATGCAATACACGACGCCAGAGATCAACAAAGGACAATTATCCGCTGCTGACATAAAGACACTGGCCACTGCTGTCCAGCCATTGGCCGACCTTGCTGCCACATACCGCGAAGGCATTGACGCACACGCCAAACAAGGTCCGTTCTCTGCGTGCACTCTTTCTCACAAACAAGCGTCGTGTTCCTTGAAACTAAAATTTCTTTCATCGTCAGTCGTATTGTCTCTCCTACGCGAGCATTTGGAAGTGGAGAAGCGTTTCCAGGGCAGATACGCTCCTGATGTTCTACAGGATCTCAGAGAACAGTAACATTCCTATAGGAATCCTTCTATTTGTTCAATGCGTTCTGTTGAATCCTTACCATTTTTTATTTTTGTTTTGCAATTAAGGTACAAGGATGATTTGGCACGCACCATGCAAATTGCTCAGTCCCATTCAATGTCATACAGCAAGGGCAAACTTATATGCCTTCTCTTGGAAAAGGTGTCCCAATACCACTGGCACCTGATTTATTACTACGTGCTTACCCTTCAGGTATGATAGTTGATTCTTTTATTGAACAGCATTGGTTGTTATTTCCCTTAGTGTTCTTTTTGTGTAGGAATTGGCATTGTTGAGTGGCAAAGGCAACGTGGAAGTCAGTCTTTGTGTGAGGCAGATGTTGATCCGTCATGAACTACCTTCCTTTGAACAGAGAAAGTCAGCTGTTGAGTCTTATTTAGAGAAGACCCTTCAGCTAACAGACGAGAGGGAGCGTTTACACATGATCAACACTCTTGTAGACGAGTCTGGTTCTCTTTTTGATGTCCTACTTACTCTTTTACAACACCCCGACGTTGAAATGCAGAAACTGGGGCTAGAAGTCTACATAAGGAGAACATACAGGTCCTACATCATTCATGAGCTCAGTATTGTGTGTCGCAGGAAGAATGAAGAGGACATAGATGACTCCACAAATCCTTATCTTCTTTATGCTGAGTTCAAGTTCTCACAGGCTGACATTCACTCCACTACTCTGAATGGAAATCCTTCCAGCACTCCTGGAGCTGGCACACCATCCTCCTTGCCTTCATCTTCAACGTCTTCGTTTGGACTCTCCTATAATTCACAGAGGATGATCTCTCCTGAATCAGCTGATGATCTTATGCTTTTGGAACGCGAGAAACGGACCGCTAAGCTCATGTCACGCAAGCTATCGGGCCACTCCGCGCTATCTGCTCTCGCCTCCATTTCCTCCCCTGCTACCATTCCTGATAACATTCGCTATGGCCTTATGATGGTCTTCAGGGACATTGAAGAGGCCAAACAGCTCTTCGACTGGGCCATGGAGGCCTACATCCCCCCTCCGAGATTCTCCGAAGATTCAGAGTTTTTCAACATCCTCAACATCTTCCTTTTGGATCAGAGATTTGAAAATGTGCAAAACTCTGAGGGCGAGCTGTCCGATGCCTTCTTGGGTAATTTCTCTCAATTCTTGAAGAGGCGCTCAGATATGCTACGCAGCCTGGCCGTGAGAAGAGCCACTCTTGCTATAAATAGACCCCATGACTTCCCCGACCACTACACTTTCAGAGAAAGGGAAGGATATGGCGAAGATCTCATCTACAGACACATGGAACCTCCTCTTGCTTACCACTTGGAGCTGCGCAGATTATCAAACTATACCATACACTTCGTGCCTACCACCAACAAGCAGCTGCATCTTTACTATGCACAACAAAAGGGCAAGGAGCATCTGCCCACTCCTCAATGCAACAGGAGATTCTTTGTGAGAGCGATGGTTCGAGGCGGCAATGTATTCAGTAACATGCCGCCCACTCACATCAAGAACATTCTCCATGCAGAGGGAGAACGCGTCTTTTCAGAGGTACGTTGTGCTTTTCGATTTTACTCATGATTATATTGACACTCCTTCTTTAATGGGTTCTAGGCTTTGAACGCTTTGGAACTCGCCATCAGGGATCACCGCTTTAAGGGGGCCTCCAATCACCACATCTTCCTTAAATTCATCCCCGAGGTCGTTATCGAACCAGAGAAGGTGAACACAATCCTGCGCACTCTGGGAGAGCACTATGGCCGTCGAATGTGGAAGCTTCGTGTCTCTGAGGTCGAGGTCATGGGTCTTATCAAACAGGGGAGCACCGTGATTCCTGTTAGATTCTTCGCCACAAACCCCACAGGCTATCACTTCTCGATCAACAGCTATATTGAAGTCAAGGAGCAAGACAAAAACAAAACGAGAGTGCTATTGGCCTCTATAGACCCACGCCACCCTGGACACCTCAATGGAAAGGATATCTCTGATCCTTACCCTGCATTTGATATCATTGATCAGAAGAGGTATTGCAGTCACCTAAGTTTGAGGAAGTCCCTCAACATTAATATCTCCATTGTTAATTGTAATATTCATATTTCCACTTAAGGTTATTGGCTAGACAAAGTGAGACAACTTATGTCTATGACTTTGTCGAGCTGTTCCATCAGGCCTTGAGGGAAATATGGGATGCATATTCTGATCTGGTTCTGTCAGCTGCAAGTACGCTTCTATCCTTGACATCCTGTTTTCAAAGCAAAGCAGAATATTAATATCGACTTTCTAATTTGAATCTTTCAGAAAGCACTGGGGTAGACACATGCCCTCGCCACCTAGTGACAGCTTATGAGCTTGTGCTGGATCCAACCAGTGAGAGTGGTCTCAAGGAAGTGAAACAACCTATTGGAACGAACAACATTGGTATGGTTGCTTGGAGGATGCGCCTGCACACGCCCGAATGTCCAGAGGGCAGAGAGGTAATCTCCACACATAGTATCTTGCAATTCACTTCTCAAGTACTGATTTATAACAAATTAGGTCATCGTAATTGCAAATGATATAACACACCAAATCGGGTCTTTTGGCCCTGTGGAAGATGAGTTCTTTAATAATGTATCCAAGTATGCACGTAAGCTGGGGTTGCCCAGAATCTATTTGGCCGCCAACTCCGGTGCTCGCATTGGGCTTGCAGAGGAAGTTAAGCAGGTACAAAGCAGAACTCCTTTTAACTCTTCTTCTATCAGTTGCTACTCCTTCTCACAAGTAAATTATTCTGATTCTCTACTCCATTTTATTAGGCCTTCCGTGTTGCATGGGTGGACCCACAGGACCCTAGCAAGGGCTTCCACTACTTGTATCTGACCAACAAGGACTATCAAGAGCTTAAGCCCTATGTTAATGCGGAGAAAGTGGGAGAAAATGAATGGAAAATTATTGATATCATTGGCAAGCAAGATGGATTGGGAGTAGAGAACCTTCGTGGCTCTGGCCTCATCGCAGGAGAAACATCCAGAGCATATGAGGAAATCTTTACTATAACTCTTGTCACTGGACGTACTGTGGGAATTGGAGCCTATCTCGTTCGTTTGGGCCAGAGGACAGTGCAGAACCAGGGACCAGTTGTGCTGACGGGTGCTTCGGTGAGTGCCAATGGACTTCTTTTCCATATCCCTCATCTAACTGCTAAAAATCTATCAATTCAGGCTCTGAACAAAGTGTTGGGTCGTGAGGTGTACACTTCAAACGTACAGCTGGGAGGAATCCAAATTATGTACGCCAATGGTGTATCTCATGTTGCTGTGTACGATGAGCTCAAAGGTATTTTCCCTTGTCGAGAATAAATGGCTGAACATTCACTCATAATCATTAATATATGACTCCTTTTCGCCGTAGGTGTCAGGGCAATACTGCAATGGCTATCGTATGTGCCACCGGCGAAGTCATTGCCTCTGCCGATCATGCCCGTACTTCATGACCCAATTGATCGTACCGTTGACTTCTATCCTAAACCTAATACTCCATACGACCCAAGGTACAGCCTTCATCAAAATTATTTTATGAAAAGGGCTTTGAAGACTTTCTCACACTTGTTGCAGACACATGCTGGCAGGTTATGAAGATGCTGAAGGAAAGTGGGTGAGCGGTTTCTTTGACAAGGGATCTATATTTGAGACTCTTGCGGGTTGGGCGAAAACTGTCGTATGTGGAAGGGCGAGATTGGGTGGCATTCCTATGGGTTTCATCGCTGCTGAGACTCGCATGATCCAAAGGTTCCTAGTCTCTAACGTTTTGGGTCAAGAATCTTAAGCTTACTGACTTTGTTCACCAATTTTATTACCCTATAGAGTGATCCCTGCCGATCCAGCAAATTTGGACTCACAGGAGTATGTTGTGCAGCAGGCAGGAGGTGTCTGGTTCCCTGACTCTGCATACAAGACAGCACAGGCCATAGAGGACTTCAACAAAGTAAATTCCTCTCACTCCAGATTCTGTAGGCATCGCGTTGATTGTTTGTAACTGAACGCGTGCTACAGGGAGAGGAGCTGCCTTTAATCATATTTGCAAATTGGCGTGGCTTCTCCGGTGGAATGAGGGACATGTTTGATGAAATCCTCAAGTTTGGTTCCTACATTGTCGACCAACTGCGTGACTACAAACAACCTGTACGTGCATCTGGCAAAGACTTTAGATATCTAAAGCTTCTGCATTCCTTTTCTAATTCTCTACATTCAGGTCTTTGTCTACATCCCACCTTATGGAGATCTGAGAGGTGGTGCGTGGGCCGTTCTTGATCCCACAATTAATCCAGACATGATGGAAATGTATGCTGCAGATGAAGCTAAGGGTGGCGTCCTTGAACCCAACGGTACCGTAGAAATCAAATACAGGTACATATCAGTGCATCCACTAGAACAGGAAAGCAACACAACATTTACTAACAACTTCCCATTATTTCCTTCCCACAATAAGGGATCCCGAGCTGCGCAAGACCATGCACAGGATCGACCCTGTCATAATAAAACTTGATGAAGCCCTTAAAAACACCAAGGCATGCCCTGCTTCCGTGCGCTCGATATCATCGTGATATATTCACTAACTTATCCCCTTTCTTGCACAGGATCAAGAGGAGATTCATGCTGTATCAAAACAGATTGAACATAGAGAGTATGATCTGCTGGGTATGTACAGGCAGGTGGCGGTTGAGTTTGCAGGACGCCATGATACTCCTGGACGCATGAAAGCTAAGGGCGCGATCAGTGACATCATCTCTTGGACGACCTCTCGCCAGTTCTTCTATCACCGTCTGAGGCGCCGTTTGGCCGAGCATCAGCTCCGCAAGTGAGTCCCCCCTCCTCCACACTCACAAGGAGAGGAATCATTGATTCATCTCTGCTCTCTCTCTCTCTCTCTCTTGGTAGATCACGTTGCTAAAGTTGTTTTAAATCCCACCAGGCACGTTACAAAGGTCACAGAGAATTCTCTTAGCACGATGGCAGTGACGGTATTGCTGAAGAAGTGGCTGTCTGACGCCTTCCCCGTGTCAGAAGACAAGGTCCCCAATGTTGTTGTTGTTGACTCTATCAACAGAGAAACGCAAGAGCTTGAAGGAGAAGACGCAGCTTTTACAAACATGCTGTACAACGACGACAAGCTTGTGTCCAAGTGGATGGATGAGCACAAGGAGCAGATAGAGGCAGAGCTGAGAAAGCTCAAATACCAAAGAGTGAAGCAAAAAGGTGTGGAACTTGCAAGAGAGGACCTGGACGCCTGGCAGGAGATGATCGTGGAGACATTGGCTGCTCTGAAGCCTGAACAAAGGCAGAAGATTTTAAAACAGATTGCCAATGGTTCCAAATAATTCAAGAATTTTGAGCTGACCGAGAGATGAAGGTGAATGGGTCACACCGTTATTGACCCCTCAAACTCAAAGAGTTGCATGGTT
>CDFI01100610.1:0-10584 GCA_000826405.1 Acanthamoeba divionensis | reverse complement strand
CTGGAAGACGTTGTAAATCCCCATAGGCCTGGACCTGGAAAAGAGAGTAAGGTACCCTTTCTTGCCATCCATCAAAAGCGTGGTCTTCTGCCCTGGTCCCAGTCCCATCTTTTGGACAGGCGCTGCATTCTTCTTGGCGAACTCCATGTTGACTCCATTTACGCCGAGGTTCAACTTTGTGGGGAGCACGGCGTTGGAGTCCACCGAAAGGCACACCACAATGTTTTTGCTTGTGTCGTTGACAACAACCACTTTGTCACTCCCAAACCAATAGTCATAAGTGGCTTTGGGATGGGCAGTCCTACTGGCGTTGATACCTCCATTTCGATATGCCATTATCGTGTTGTGTTGTGTCTTGTGTGATGCTGTGTTTGTGTTTATAATTCAGAAGACCTCTGTTGGATTTGCCCTTAAGAACCACACAGCAACATTGTCTGAGACACAAAATTGTCAGAGAGTTGTTTAGAGGGAGATGAATTAATTACAAACCCACTAAGACACACACATAATGTTTATCTGAAATTGGATCCTTAGGAGCCATTGAAGGGAGTGAAAAACTGCCTCTGGCGGTAGATGCCCAGACACTTCTTGACCAGAATGAGTTCCTTCACGATTGGAATCAGTTGCTGAGGGTCCACCATGACCTGGCGAGTCTGATGCTGAAGGCTGGAGCGTTGCTCAGAGAGGCAAGCCATAGCCAAGGCCGTGTCTCGTGCTGCACGTTTCCTTACCTCCTCCAGCGAAGTACTAGCTAGCTCTCCTCTGCTTGCTCTGGCTCCTCCTCCTCCTCCTTGTTCTTGTTCTTCCCTTCTTCTTGCCATCCCACATTTGGAAGCAGTCAGTTGCATCATCTCTTTCTGGTGTTTCCTCTTTATTTTCAAGAAGTTAGTAGGAGGAGGGAAATGGAATAAATAAATAACTCACTAGTGTTACAACAGTGCAAGAAAGAAAGAACAAGATGATGAAGATGAAGGAAGAGAGGTTTGTCAAAAAATAAAAGCAAAGAAAGGACCCATCATCAATCAATCAATCATCCGTTTCAATTGAAGCTTCACTTATGCATCCTTTTATTTATGTATTTGAGAGAAGAGAAGAGAATTAATTATAAATTATAATGTGTGAGAATCAAAACAATCTTTTTGAATTGAATTTCTGAAGTTCTCTTTCTCTTATGATACATAAATAACGGAATGAATGAATGAATGCAAACGATTGAGATAGTGAGATTCATCAATCTTTTAAGGAAGGAAAAACATTAACTTACCTTGATGGGTTGGTGAGGAAGATGATGATCTCCTTCGGCGTCTCCTCCTTTGCCGTTGTTGTTCTTGTCTCTCTTTGATCTCCTTTTGCCTGGGCTCTCTGATTCCTTGGCTGTCTTCTCCTTCTTTTCACAATCCTTCTCTTTCAATTTGTCTCTTTTGAAAAAGCTCAAAAACCCTTTCTTCTTCTCCAACGTTATATTATCTTCTTTGGTCTCTTTGGGAATTGCTTTTTCTGTGTTGTTCTTCTTTTCTTCACTGTTATTCTCATCTTCAGGATTGTTTCCATTGATTTTCTCGGTTGCTCGCTCGCTCTTCTCATTATGTTGGACCTCTTTCATTTTCGTTTCTTCATCATTCTTTTGCATTACTTCACATTCCTTTTCTTGAACGACATCTTTTGTAATTCGAGGTGTAGAAGGGGTTGCTGCTTCACCGTCCTCAGCCTTATGCTTCATCAACTCTTTGGCTGCCGACGTTTGATAGGTGAATGCCTGACAGAGAGTTGAATTTAGCTTCTAGTTCCTTAAATTGTGTTAATTAATTGTTTGTAGTGGCTTTTAAAGGTACCTTGCCCTCTTTGGATAATTGTGTGGCGCGTTGAATTTGTCTTCCCCACTCAACCTTATCTTCCATTGAGTTTGCACGAAACTCAAGCAGTGCACCTCCACCTTCGTTGTTATTAGAGTCTGCCACAGTAATGACAAATATGCAATCCTCATCCGAAGAGTCACTCCCACGTGGTGATCCTGCTCCACACAATACAAGCAGGTGTGTTAAAATGGAATTCTACAAATATGGCTCTCCATTCTGGGTCTGTTACCTCTAGTTCTTTTTTCGTCCGTCAACTTCAAATCATAGACTGTTGCTCTCTTGTTCTTGCGAGAAGGGGAGTCCTTGAAGACATTCGTTGGGCTTCCTTCATGCTTTGAGTCGAAAGATGTAACAGACGGAAGTGACATTGAAAGAGTTCTAATGCGCAGAGAGTCTGTTGGATATTTTTGCTCCACATGGAAACGAATTACACCACGTTTTGATACTGGCTTGCAGAGTACAAGCTAAATAAAACAGAAGCCCACGAGATCAGACATAGCAGAGAAAGCGAAGGCACAAAGAAAATGATATCACTACCATATCGTTGAAGAGAATTGCATGAATTTTTTTCTCCTTTTTAAGATTGTGTATAAGCACAAGGGACCCCTCACGCATCAACAACCTGTGGCTAGCAACAAAGTCATTTCCTTGCTCCTGCAAGCTAAGGTTAGTGTTGTGCTTGCGATGAATAGTGGTTAACTGAAGTAAGGCTTACATGTGGATTGTCAATGAGTTGCTGCAATTTCATGAGCGTCTGCACATTTTCAACCTGCCTAGTGCGCTCATTTACCATGGTCATTATCTCCATTATTGTGCCGTGCACCTAACAATTTGCAGTTAAGATATTTAGTTGGTTTCCACAAAGGCGCAGTTGTTGGAATACTTTGAGTACAACCTTTTCCAATGGTTGTCTGTCAGGGTGGTCCTTGGGAGTATACTTCAGTATCGCCTTGTGGAGCACAAAAAACAGATATGAAGCAGGAAAAAAAATAATAGAGAGAACTGAGTGAGAAAAGGAACACAAAGTGGTTCATTTAAGCTTAAGGAGGCGAGGCAAGAAAAAGTGTTGGCAATTGGGAGAGTGGCTGAGTGAGATTAAGATGGCTGTGAAAAAGGTGAACGGTCACGAGTTCGATTGCAAAGATTGAAAGTTTCTTAAGGTGGCTGGAATGTGAAATATGCGATTTATAAATTGTAAATTGCATTCCGATCATTCCATCCCTTCATAAGCATTTAAAACTTCTTAAGGGATTTGTGGTTGTACCTCTAACAGCAGAGGATATTTTGTCAACCTTTGTAAAGGCGAATGCACAAAACTGTCCAGTGGCAGCAAGCGGCACTCAGGCAACTGAAAACAGTCCTGCGGTATGATATTATGAGTGTTGTTGTTGAAATGAAAATGAAATGGAATTAATTATAGGGCAAAGAGCAAAGAGAGAAACTTTGGTACTTCAAGAAACTTTGCAAATGGAGGGTTCTTTGTTTTGAAGTCTTCAATTCTTTGGTTCACATCCACAATTGCACTGCAGAATATAGCATACAGCTTGAAAAGGGATTCCTGAAAGTTGTTGTGGAGGAAAGTTAACAACGTGTTTCCAACGCTTGAAGCTCAATTGTATGCAATTAATGTTGCAATGCAACTAATACCTTTTTAATTAGAATACATCCAAGGTCGCTAACAGCCTTCTTTTGGTTCTTCAATTCATCGAGTTCCTAGTTATAAAAAAACAAATCAGAGACATTGTTGAGATGAGGAAAACGGATTACTAGTCTATGCAAGAGCAAAGCATTACAATCATCAAGTCTTGGCTAACTGTGCTGAGGGCTTCAATATTAGAAAATATGGACATCATCTGAGATTTTGTAAGCAAATTACGCTCTGTTATTGGCTTGATGAAGACCTGTATCAAAAGAAGAAGCCTTTGTCAATATAATAGGAGTTGAATGAATTGAGAAAGTGCACAGGTACTCTGGTGAGAATGTCCAGGTCGTTGCGGTAAGAGCGCTCTGTTTCAATGAATTCAAGGATAGCCTTTTGTCTTTGATGCTCCGTCTCTGAAAGCTTGCTCAACTGTTGAAAACAATTGTCTTCAATAACTTGTTAAGAAATTTGAATAGTATCAATATTGATCAGGAGAAAAGTGTTGCCTCTTCTGGAGGAAGCCATTTCTCCAAGGCTGAAGGCTCAAGAGTTGGGGATCTCTTTCTAGGAGAAAGAGCTCGCGCCTGGGCCACATGAAGAAACGATTACAGCTCAATATCTGTATGTTATATGAAGGATATGCTGCCAATATACCTTGGGAGCAGGGCTACTTCGTTTGGGATTGCAATAAAGAAGAGTATGTAATAGACCCACAGGCTTCTTGTCCCCTTCATTTGTCTAGTATAGTGTCATGACCCTTTTAGTATATCATTGGGATGTGTGAACAGAAATGATCAAGTTACCTTAAGTGCAAGCCACTTATCATTGGTACTGCCCAATACAAGAGAATCAAGTGATATATCAACCTTTCCAATTAATACTGTATGCAGCATGCCAAACCAACAATTATTGTTAGACCACAAAGAAATGGCCAGTTAACACAGGTTTAAGGGGAAGCTTCAAAGGAAGGTACAATAGTACCTTCGTCAGAGCCATCTGCAGAACAATTCCAACACTCAAAGATGACTTTCTGTGTTTCTTTTGCGTCCCTGTTGCATCACAAGAAACACAAAATGAATATCAATTGATCACTTCTGCTCTCTTGCTCTGTGCCCTCTCTGCTCCTCTCCTCTCCCCCCTTTGGTCTTTCTGTTTAAAGCTGTTGCTTACAATTCAAAGGTTTCTTGCCAGCGTGGAGGAACTTCAGTAGACAAAGCTTTAGATCGAAGTGTTGTGTCTGTGCCCTCTTCGGCAGTCTGGCTAAGGTCACCGCTTGGAATAATCTTACAGAAGGCACTGCTGTTTGGCTTCACAACTAATGCCTGCGCCTCGATCACCGTCACTTTAAAGCACATGGGATTGTTAATGTTTGGGGGGGGGGAGATGATGTAGAGTAATTGAAACAGAAAAGAAATAAAAGAACTTTGTCAGTTTGAATCCTAAGGTTTGGGGGTAACCAGCCCGATCACGTTTGATGATGGCGTTGTACAATTGATATCACATCAAGAGATTTGCACAAATCTCAACAATTATAGAAGGGAGGAGGTACCTCGAACATGAAGCATGGAAGAAAGGAAGATGGCGACAAAAACAAAAAGAAACAACAAAATATTTTAATCCCTTTAGTATGGCCGCCTATCTGTTTTGTTTTGTGGTTAATGGGGATATTAAAAATTATATTATTTTATGTTGCGCTGCGTGCGAAATTTTGCGATCTTTTTTCCGTCGACTTTGACACTGTCCCCCCCGAAATAAATATTACAAGCACTTCCCTCACAAAGCAAACATAGTGACACACTTGAGAGAGATGCAAAAGTACCACAAAGGAGCAAACAACAGTAACCTGCACGACACTGCAGTGAGTCAACCAAGCAGGGCATCGAGAGCTATCATTTGAATTTAACAGCATATATCACATTTTAAGGTACATTTATCCCCCCCCCAATTGCGCTCATCTGCACCACTACTGACCATTCTTTATCCTTCTCGACTATTCTAGACTTAATTCGAAAACATGTGTGGTGGACAATTACCCAACACCTGTTTATCTACCAAAGCAAAAGAGAGAGGCAAGGTTGGACGCGTGGCTGATGTGTTTGGCCGTTTGTGATATCACCGCCTAACCCTCTCCGTTCCCCCCAAACTCCTTCTTGTTGGCTGTTGTTGTATGTGGCACATGGTTCTATGTGATTAGCCGTCAAAGGCACCTGTTTATGGACCAGACTCATACAGAAAGACAGAAGAACACCAAAAAGGAGGCTCACACCCTTGTTTAGATAGATTAGCATGGCTAGCAAGCGCTTGATCAAGATTAAGGTATTGAAGAGGGATGATTGTATAAAAACTTCTATCTTTTTTTGTGAGGGAATTCCAAATTCCTTGGAATGGTATCTGTTCGACCCAAGGCTCCAGAACGATTGTCTCAGGAAACTCAACTCATTTCTGTACAGGCAAGGTTGCCCAACGGGCAAGAGAGATTATATGAAGTGGCAAGCAACCTGGAACCCGAGACACTCAGGGTATTCCCACCCATCATCTTCTTCCTTCCTTCACTCCCCCAACCTCACAACACGAGGGGGAAATGGTCGGGTTATTTGCACTTTTTTAAAAACACACTACCACGCACTATGGCTGAAACCTCTCTTGTGCATTAGGACCTTATTCTAAAAGATGACCCCACTGTTGCCAAGAATAACTACAAACAGTACAGAATAAAGTTATTGGAAACGGTACGAGTTTCAAGAAGCATACAGAATAGGGGAATGATCAAGTGACAATCAAATGATTGTTCCATACAAGCTGATTTGACTTTGTTGCACAGGGAGAGCTTATAAAGACAGATACGACAAAGCTGCTGCGTATGGTGCAAAAGGCAGGCGAAGGAGAAGAGGTCACCATCACCTTTGTTAAAAGAATTTCAGCTGTGGGCAATGCACTGAAGAACTCATTGGGCAAGTCAACACAAAATGACAGACTAAGGTTGGTCTCCTATTCTTGCAAGAAGTCTTCAGTGCTCTCTTGAATAATAATTCATTCTTCCTTTTCTTTATCAAATACCTACAGAGGAGGTACAGCAGGGGCCAAGCCAGAGAGGAAAAAGTTTTATCAGAAGAGATTATCAACATTCACCACAGTTAAGGATACTAATGAAGGTATAATACCTCGAAAAACATTGTGTAAATTCCATGATCCTATGTCGTGCTCTCTACTTTCCCTCACTTCTAATGCGTGTTTTGTGACGAAGAGAATTTCCTTTCCACTTCGCTTTAGTTTGCTAATATGTACTCAATTCACAGGAGATAGTGATGGAGTAGAGACAGCCGAAGGAGAGGAGTCACAGATTGTCGAAGACGACAATTCAACTGAAGAGGAAAACAATGGGAACGAAAAAGGTACTTAGATTGTTGATGTTTGTCTGGTATCATGAAGTGTAATTGTGAAACTACAAACGATGCAGGCAAGCTTCATAAGAAGAAGCTAGGTACAGCCAATTCTCAACACCTCAGCATAATGGTCCATCCTCCCCCTTCTGAATCCTCCGCCGATGGATCGTCCTCTCCTGCCAGTCCAAGTGAGTGTGAACTATTTCTTCTTTTCTCATTCGCCTCTATTCTCACTTTTTCCTCCTTTAAAGGTGGGTTTTTGCGAGCTCGACCATCTCCCTTTCAAGCAGGACCAAAACGTAACACTATTGCACACTTGCCAATAACATTAGGATCTGCCAAATGGCAAGCTGCTGAAACTCCAAACAACAACACCTCTGCATTCTCCAAGAGAGCTGACAGTGAAAATAAAAACGCAGCTAAACTAGGACATTTGGAAGAAAGTGTTGATGAAGATGTGTCTGATAGTGGAAGCGAGTTGATTGAGAGTGGCGATGAATCAAAAGAAAGGATTACTATTGGCACCAGATGTGAGAATTCTGAAAATCTGAGTGAAACAGAGAGTTTCAGCGAGATGAGTATGAGTGAGAAAGGAGGTGAAGAGGAGAGCGAAAGCGAGAAAGAAAGCGGCACAGAGACAACAGGTACATAACCTATACTTCTTTTCATGGACTTCATTTCAGAAGCTAATCAATTTCTATGCTCTCTAAATAGAAAATACAGAAAATGACCGTAGTGAGATCGATACAATTAGTGAAAGAGGAAGTGAGTTTGGAGAGAGCGACAGTGATAACGAAGGAAACACAGAGTTGTTTAATTATGATTATGAAAATGAAGATATCAAACTCACAGAGGAGCTGGAAATGCTAGAAACTGAGGAGGAATACTCTGAAAACAATGAGAACGATGAGAATTATGAGAGTGAAGATGGTGCTTTGGAAGAGACTATTGGAGAAGTGGAAAAAAGGGAGTCTTCTGAAACCAAAGTGGAGACTAGTACAACACAAAATGTATTTACCTCCCACCAAGATTTTACCTAGTCTCTATTACTAAATCATGAAAACCACAAAGACCAAAAAAGTAGGCGCCAAGAGTCCCAAACATGCCAAAAAGGTTTCAAAGAAAGTTGTGGATGAACGAAAGTCCATGCCCAAGCTATTTGCAAATCGGCGCAACGATTCCGATTCCTTACTAAGAAGAAGGACCACCAATATGACCAAGAAATCTGTACCAAGGGCCACTACTACTGTGATTAAAGAGCTTTCTCCTGTTAGCCCCGTTGTTGCTCCACTAGCCAAATCTCTTGTACCCACAACAGCCCAGAATGGGCGTGTGGGAACTGGAAAGAAGAAAAGCATTCCCATCAAGCTCAGACTACCAAACGGAGAAGTGGTTGTGCTCAAGTGCACCGTTGATAAAACAGCTGCACAGTTTACTCAGTACGCTTTGGACAAAGTGAAGGTGAGTTAACTGCCAGGAATAATTTTGCATGCAATCTCTCTTTTTTCAATGAACATGACGTTAACAACGTTAACAACGTTAACAAAAGGTTGTCTTTAAACCGCAAGAGAATAATCTGAAACTGGCCACAATGGAAGGAAAAGAGATTGAGCTTACTCAAATTCTTTCAGAGTATCCCTTCGTTATAGAAACTTTAGAGAAGAAGATAATGCCCTCTTTGATTCTTAAGGTATTTAATGCAGGATTCCTTTCTTCAAAATGTCACTAATGAATTGTGTAGGAACCTGGCGTGGAGTCTTCTTTTACTGGCCCACAGATTATCCATGAGTTGTACAAACAGCCTTCAAGGACAGTCACTGAAACAAAGGTAGGATAGTTAAATTTAGTACATATTCAGACCAAAGAATATCAAGGCACTTATATATATTTATATATATATATATATTATTGTTTCTTTGTTACAGAAGGACGGTTCTCCGTTTGATTACAATTTGGAAATCAAAGCTCAAGGACAGATGGTTGTTGTGCCATGCACAATAAAGGTACGTTATGCTCTTGGAGTCATGTATGTGATTGATGCAATATGTTCATTGTATTCTTTCTTTCCTCAAGGATTCCCTAAAAGATGTCAAGGAGGCGCTTGTCATTACATCAGATACATTCTCCAGCCTTCAAATGAAAAAGTTTGGCTTCAGAATACCCTCTGGCTCCACAGACACTTACCTCAATGAAGATATTTCTCTATATCCCTTTTACTAGATGGGAATTCATTCTTTGGTTCGATTGTACCCTTGTTTTATTTTCCCTAACTGTTGCTCAAGTCAAAGCTGGCCTATGTTGACAGGGCTATTAAGAACAAGGAGGACCCTAAGTTGTTATTTGTGGACAAGGACCCAGAAGTTACAAGACAAGAACAGCTACTTAACCTGGTCATAGGAAACTTGATAGGCAAGCCCCTTTGTTGGACGCAGGAGCAAGACGAAATTACAATCTTTAGGCAAAATATGTGCAGGTACACAAAGCTCGTGAATAGCAACCATAACGATATGTGATTGTGAACTCATATTTACCTGTGCTTCAGATTAAGGTATATGGAGAGACAAGAAAGACTTAAGAATATTAAAGCAGGAGGTGTTCCTATACAGCTTTCTGAAAGTGATTCTAAAGGTATAATAATAATATCAAGCTTTTATGTGTCTCTATTCCTGCTTACAACGGTTTGTTGCCTTCTCTCTCTCTTTCTCTCTCTTTCTCTTTCTCTTTCTGCTAGCAGGGCCTAGCCAAACTATGATGCTTGTGGACCTTCCTTTAAACAAAGTTAAGAAAACAATCGTCGTGAATGGTAAGTAGAATTCTGTTCAAATACATGGTTCTGGATTCTTACATTCTCTTATCTCAACAGAAAAGGAAACAGCTACGGACATCCTTGAAGGAATCTTTGAGAAGTATTACCAGAAAAAATGTCCCAACAGAGGTGCAAATGACTTTATTATCAAAGTATCAGGTGTGTATGAGATATCATGCTTGTATAGGATCGTTCCACTTGATGGTTCTAGAATACTTCCCATTCTGACGGGTTAAAAATTGTTCTAATGAAAATACAGGTATGAACGATTACATTGATGGACCTTATCCAGTGCACGCCTTCAAATACATAAGGCAGTGCAACATGAGCAAAGAGAAACCCAACCTGATTATAGTGGAGCGTTCTACTGTTGAAGTTGAACAGCCGCTGACAGTTGATGATCACATGGATGCAGAGGAGCTTGTCGACCCCACAATCAGATACAACCATCACGTATGTACTATGTGTTTCCATTGGGTCAATAATTCAACTCACTTGTGTTCCTCCTTCGATCACCCACACAGGATATAAGTTTAGATAACGTACCCTGGCATGAGCTTGAGTGCCTCTCTCTGTGGGACATGCCTCGCCTATTCCGAGTTCGTATTGTTGGGGTGGAGAAGATCAATCCCAACACAACTTCCTTCCAGAAGGTTTCTGGGAAAGTTGATATAAGTGAGGCCAATTTACAACTCTATGTTTCTGTTGGACTGTACCATGGCAGCGCTCCTGTGGTTCCACTGGCAAAAACAGAATTACAGCGTAACACAACCTCATAGTCTAACAATACTCAGGTAGTCTTCATCTTAACTCTATCTCACATACAGCATGCTCGCGTAACCCAAGATGGTACGAATGGCTTCTGTTCAATATACAAATGTTTAATATTCCTCGGGC
>CDFI01100609.1:0-14522 GCA_000826405.1 Acanthamoeba divionensis | reverse complement strand
ATTACCAACTAAATACAAGAAAAATTTTTCTATGTCACAAACCTTATTTGGTCAGCTGCTGATGTCAGAGAGTGAACATCTTGTGCACTAAGGATTTGAATAAATCTCACCGTACATGTCGTGGTGATTGATGTGCAACTAAATACAATTTTGTACAGTGGCTGATCTCAGCAGAGTGAAAAAAATGAGAACTAAGGATTTATGTACATCCCACTGTACTGCTGATTTCAGCAGTGAAAAAAAAAGACTCCGCTGTCAGAGTCTGACATGGTACATGTTGAACAGAATATGTCTTCCTTGAAGATTTTACGCTTGGAGATGGCATCAAGGCTCCCTCTTCAGCCGGTGAGTTCGTCTTGTTGAATGCAGTTTGAAACCCAGGGGTATCGGTCAGGTTGACTTGGGCGAGGCGCCTCTCTTTAGCTCTCACTTCTTTCACTTGAGATGCTTGCTTAGTCACAAGTGTCCTTTTTCGCTTGTACTTGATACCTGGTGAGCTAAAAAAGGAAAATTCCCAAAATTGTTAGTTTTTTTCTGCTCGGCTGAGGTCAGTCACTAGTTTCAATTGCTCAAGAAGGAGTAAGGTCTTGGTTTCATTTCATCAAAATTAATTTCTGATTTGCTGATTTCATTGATTCAATGAAAGAGAAAATCATCTAGAAACAATGTACAGGAGCACAGGTCAGCAGCAATGATGGGGCCTGGAGGCTGCTTTACTTCCTCAAGTCTCGCCAGCCAGTACAGGATCAATAATTGATGATAACAACAAACAATTGAATTTGTTAACCAAGAGATTGCCAGAGAGGAAGAGAGAAATGAGAATGAGTTAAACCTAATTTCTATGAGATTTCAACCTACTTTCTAGATCGCTGATGTCATCAGAGTGAACTTTTTTTTATGTGCGGATTTGAATGAATCGCACTGTAACTGAGATTAATTTATTAGAGCAAGAAGTTGCTCAAAAAAAGCAATAAAAATTTTGTATACGAAGAAAAGGATACGAGAAGATGAAGATGAAGAGGAGGTTGAGGAAGAGGAGGAGGAGGAAGAAGATGAGAGTGAAAGGGAATTCAAAGTGGCTATTCTACACCTGTGTGTCAATGAATAAATAAATAAATATATAAATATTCAGTAGCCTAAACCCAAAGCCTTAGCCTCGTTTTTAACCCTTTATCCAAACCCTAACTGTAACCCCAAGTTCTTAACCCTAACCCATAACTTTTCCCATTGCTGACATCATCAGTGTGAGTTTTTTTTTATCCAAGGATTTGAATAAATTGCACTGCAGTGTCAAGGATAAAAAGCAAGAAGTGCTCTAAAGGCCAGGAGGTTTCTGTGCAAACAAAATTCATTCAATTGAAATTTATTAATAAAACATCATTCTTTTCAAAAACAGTTAAAATCAAGCTCTTAAACATGTTCTTCGAAAAATAAATTCCTACACATCGCAAACAGTGAACGTCAAGTGCAGAAAAGGAAGGTGAGGCCAGCACATGTTGGAAATTTTAAGGGCCTCAAAAACACTGGCCCAAGGGCAGAAGTTAGTACTTTTGTCATTGCCTTTGACTAAAGACTGGTACTTCTGACTTTTTTACATTTTTTCATTAAGTCTTTGAAAGTAATCTGATGGCCAATAATTTCTTTTGCTTCTCAAGGGGGTCATCACGCTCTTCCCGTCCAAAAAACCCGCCCCTTGCGTTAGTGAATATGCCCCGCCAATAATTATCATCCGTAAAAAAACAAGTAATACCAAACGCTCGTGAGAACTGCACAACATCAAGATGAAGAAGGCACTAACCAGAAGAACATTCGTGATAGGTGGCAAGACTTTGCCTTTTGTGGGCAAGGGACATCCAGACTTCATCCACAAGAAGCATCCTTTGTTTGGACAGAAGCAGAATCCTAACCTTGAGCAATATATCACAAACTCGATACAAGGCGCCCTCAATGAAACCAACGTGCCCGCTGCGGCCATCCAAAAGGCACATCCTCCTACCTGATAATTATCTTTTTTCATGAAAATCTTTTTATTGAATGGTGCATTATTTATTGCAAAGGCATGGATTGGGAATTTTGCTGGAGAACTTTTTTCCAATCAAGGCCACCTTGGTGCGATTAACGTCCACTTTTAAATTCTTGGTTGTATACTTTAACTCACCCCCCCCCCAATATTGTAACCTGTTTTGATTTTGCAAGGAGCGGCCGTGGCAGGGGCAGCACCAGAATTCCGTTTCCTGCCCACCATGCGGGTGGAGGGGGCCTGCGCCTCTGGTGGCCTCGCCTTCGCCTGTGCAGGTGACAGCCATTGGCCTCTTAGCTTCACAACAAATTTGTAGAAGCTAAACAATAATTATGCTAAAACTTGATAGTGGAGGCCATTCAGGGAGGCACAGATGTAGCCTTAGCATGTGGTGCAGAGGTACAAAACACCGTCAGTGCAAGAGAAGGTATGAATAGTGGCTTCCCTGGACTATTGTTTTGCTCAATTTTTGTAGAGTCACGTACAATAGCAACAGGATTAATCCCATTATTATTCACAGGAGGGGATTTCCTGGCCAGAGCATCCCATTACAGCCGGCAGCGCGCGTTGGACGACTTTACTTTTCCGGCCCTCTTTGCGCAGCGCATGCAGTACTACCGCACCACCCACAACATCTCCGAACAGGTAGGTACCTCTCTTGATGGAGAATACTTATTGCTATCATCGACGTCGAAAACAAAAAAACAAAAAAAAACAATTTGTTGATCGAGTTTATGCGAATTTTTAATATGCCATTTCTAAAGGACATTGGCCGCGTATCAGTGAAGGCCTATGCCAATGCAAATCGCAACCCGCTGGCCCACATGCACAAGGTCAAGGTTGATCTTGAACAAGCTTCGACTGCCTCCGATAAAAACCCGAACTTCCTTGCCAATGAGCAGCTCAAGCCCTGGCTTAAGACCACTGACTGCTCACAAGTAAACTTCTGCCCTCTTATGTTTCACGCACGACTCCAAAAAATCGAAGTTTAATGGCTTCCACACATACAATGAGAAAGGTGTCAGACGGCGCATCAGCCATCGTAGTCGTCAGTGAGGAGGGCCTTAAACAGCTTGGCAAGGGTACCAGAGATGCCATTGAAGGTTGCTTATCTTCTTCGCGTGAGGAATTGGAATCCAACAAAACAAACAATAGTATTTACCTTATCCTTCTTAACTATTTCAGTGCTGACAGTGGAGATAGCTGCTGACAATTTGTACGTCGATGGTGCCTATGACAAGTTCGAGACCACTGCCGTCGCCGCTAATAGAGCATTTCGAAACACTGGTCCAACAGTTCCCACCACTTGCTGTCTTGCCCCAGTCTTTGTTCATACTCTTTTTCTTTTTCTTTTTCTTTTTTGTTCTCTAGGCTTGACAGGGAAGGATATAAACGTGTTTGAAGTGCACGATTGCTTCTCGATTGCAGAGATACTGATGTATGAGGCACTGGGTCTTGCTGTTGAGGGGAAAGGCACTCATCTGGTGAGGGACGGCGAGACAGACATCACCGGCAGATTCCCTGTAAACACGGGCGGCGGTCTCATAGCCTTTGGCCACCCTGTTGGAGCTACTGGCCTCAAGCAGGTACGTGCATATTGCAAAGCCAAAAGAGGGCCACTGTTTTTGTCTGTATAATCTTCTTACATGCAACTATCTCAGGTGCTGGAGGTATACAGACAAATGAAAGGCCAGTGCGGAGATTATCAGATCCCTGGCCATGAACAGAAGCTGAAGTTTGGCCTCACTGCTAACATGGGCGGAAGCGATAAGACGGCCGTCATTTCCATCCTTGCCAACCACTGATCACCCTTACTACAAAAAATAAATAAAAACACTCTCCTGCATGCCTGAAATTATTCCTCCAGTTTACTTACACATTATTTACAGTACATTCAACTGCCAATAGTACTGTAATCATCATCAACATCATCTGCAGAAAAGCCCAGGGAGCCAGGTTCCACGTTGAGGTGGCGTATGAGTTGCCCAATGGTGAGGTCTGGCACTTCCTTCGCCGAATGGTTGTACAGCTCCATGAACACCTCACGACAAACCTCTCCCCACTTGCTGATCAGCTGCCCCACCTTTTCCTGCTCCTCCTGTGTATATATGCAAAAAAAAAAAGCACAGCAGCAAATATGAATACATGTATTCTCCAACAGAGGCAATAATAACAAGCTGCTTCAATAGAGAAGAAAGAATAAGAACGGAACGAGAAACAAACTATTTCATCATATATATATATATATATAGATATAGATATACTAATAGGGGGGTACCTTAGAAAACTTCGATTCTGCAAGCATTTTTTTCCTCCTAAGCTCCTCCAACTTGGTTTCTTTCTCTTTGATTTGACTCTCCAACAGGTCCTTAGGTTGTTCCTCTCCATTCGATGTATTGCTTAGGTCCTGGAGGAGGAACACACACGTTTGGTTCAACAAGAAAGGAAGTATACTAACATACATACACTAATTTTCTAGAGTAGCCTCCAAAAAAAACTCACCAAACGAAAAGTGTGCAAAGGGGTGCTAGCAGAAGCCACACGTCTTCTTCGTTTTGCTCGTTGGTAGGGGACAGTAGTAGTAGTAGTAGTAGTAGTAGTAGTAATGCATTCCATGGCAAGTGGTGTTGCCTCCTCTTTCTCTCTTGTGTGATTCCTCTCCTCGTCCCTTGTTGGTTGTTCTACCTTCACTCCTTCCTCTTCTTCTGGTGGCTCCCTTCTCTAAAAGTATTGATTGTGAGCATGATTGGTGACCACAGCGCAGGTGCAGTGCATTTCATATTTCAATGAGAATGAAACCTTGAGCGGTGATTTGAAAGGACTAAACCTTGACGCCTCGGGCGTTCTTCCTTTCAGGCGAGCTCGCAGAGACGCACTGGCAGGCCTCATCAAATGATTGACCTTATGGGAAGGAGATTTTATAATAGGAGGTGTTGCATTTGCAGCCGCCAAGCCACAGTTGGTTCTGTCCACCAGAAAGTGTGGGGACATGGTGGCAGTCCAGTAATAAAGGCAGCACTTGTCAGCAGAGCAAGAAGCCGAAGGTAGAGCTCTGTAGTCATGATAGCATAATGCACCCTCACTGCATAGAACAGCAATTGCTTTCTCAAGTTCCTCCTCCTATGACATCATACCAACCAATTATGGGGGGTGGGTACTAAAATTAGCAATCCTCGGCAACACAAACCAAATGATGATGATCTGATGATGATGACTGCCATACAGACAGCGAAAGTTGATGTCCTAGTTGTGCGAAGGAGTGTGGCCGCAAGGTACAAAGGGACAGGATTTGTTGTTTCATCATAAAGCGCGTATTCTATTTTTTCTTTTTTTTTTGTTGAAAGGGGGGGAGCAAAAATATTTTCTTTTTCTTTTTTCTATTCTCAACAACATGAATGCGAGGAGGAGAAGAACGAAGGCAGCATCCCATCATCAACTTGCTGGACAAAGAGAAGATAATGCAAATGCTGCTCTGCTGCCCACCTCTCCCAAAACCATGGGTGCACACCACCTGTTGCAGCTGGGGGGCATTGCTTGCCTTATAGTATTTTTATTTCTGAACCACTACCACAATGTACCAGCGACAAATCCAAATGGGGTGGCAAATTTTCAGCTCAATAGGACCCTTTGGTGGATGGGCCCTATCTTCAGTGCTGGAGGCATCCTTCCCTCTTATTATTACCTGCATCTCTTGCCCAGAAATCCAGTGTTTTTCACTTACTGCACCTTCGATGAGGTGGGGTGTAGGTTACAGTAGTGAGGCTATCAGCTTTGTGCTTGAGCTGAGTAAGAGAGTGCATGTCAAAATCTCCCAAGTATGACCATTACCCTCAAAGCCTGCACCTGCATTACTTTACTCTCAACCATATCGAGGGAGAGGTCCCCCTTTCAAAAACAATTAATCTCAATTCATCCTCACAGCATGGCGATTCAATTAATTGGAACTTCGTTCAAGGCATGCCCGCAGACATGCTCCAACAGCTCAAGGTTCAACGTTGAAACGCATACTCACCACTTCTGTGTGAGCGTCAGACAGAAGTTAATAATTCTATTGTAACCAAAAAAAGACTATGGCTATTGCTGATGCAGAACCGGAGAATAGCATAGTGGTGTGTCACAGCGAGGCCGGCGCATGGCGACCTGCCCTCTACCACACCACCGAATGCCCGCCCCATGGCGCCTTATACGCTATCGGCCGTACAATGGTGTATATCATAATCATCCCCTTCTCCTGCCCACAGTCATCCAAGGGCTAATACGTACACACCAATGTTTCACCCTGATTTAAGACTATTTTTACAAATGTCATAGTTCGAGACGGACAGAATTCCTAGCGGCTGGATTGATCGCTGCAACAGAGGTAATTATATAATGTTCACCACACCACCTGGTTTTATATGGGAATTGATTATATGTCATTGCGTTGGGCTACCCCCACAAGCTTTTTGGCCCTTGTGGGAGTTAGAATTTCACACCACTTACTTGATTGTTCATATACAGAGATGATGAACGAGATTTGGGTGCCCACGCAGTTTCACTACGAGACCTTCGCAGCAAGCGGGGTCAATCGTTCGAAACTTGTCGTAATACCAGAGTCTGTAGACATTGATACTTTCAATCCTGAAACAACACAGCCACTGAATCACCTGCCTGGATATCCTGAAACAAAGGAGTATTTTAAATTTTTATCAATCTTTAAGTGGGAAGCTAGAAAAGTAAGATCTAGGTTCTTTCATCCACTAGAATTTTGGACACTGGCATGCTTTTGCATTAAATTGTCTAAAGCGGCATTTCTCTTCTTTTCTCTTTTTCACCAGGGGTGGGATGTGCTTCTGCGCGCTTATTTTGAAGAATTCACCAGAACCGATAAAGTCGCACTCTATCTATTGACCAATGCGTTTCATCCTGAAAAAGGTGGCCTTTTATTGTTGAAACTTCTTCACTGTGCGATTAACTAAAATCATTACATAACATAATTTTTAGGTCTTAATATTACAAATGAGATCGAGGCGATTGCTCACGCATTGCCGCAATACAATGATTCATCACTGAGTATGCTTCCTTGTGTGCACGTCTTTGAGCACCACTTTCCCCAGGTACAGTACAATGATGATCTTGTCTCTTCTTGCCTTTGAGGCTCCTCAGTCTCTTGCTTTATTTGTTCTGAAGGTTTGAATCGAATGACAACGAAGGAAGGCTCACCAAACACGCTCTTAGTGATTCTGTTATTTTCCTTGCAGTATATCATAATGATAATATACTTGTGTTTTTTGTTGACCTTTAGACCGAACTGCCCCGTTTGTACAAGACCATGGATGCATTTGTTCTGCCGTCACGCGGTGAAGGATGGGTAAGGGTGATCACGATCCTTTTCTTCTCGCTCAACGTCAGCTCAGCACCTTTTCTTTTCTTTTCTTCTCTTCTCTTCGCTTCTCTTCTCTTCCATATAACCATATATTGTTTTTTGCGCAATCATCTCAGGGCCGCCCATACGCTGAAGCCATGAGCATGGGTCTACCTGTATGGTTCCCTCCCACTTCTTTTGTTCTTTTGTTTGTTTGTTTGTTAAATCTAACCTTCTGAGTTTTTTGAATTACGTGTATTGGTCAACTCTTCTGGTCCAGGTGCTGGCCACAAATTGGTCAGGCCCCACCCACTACATGAACGCTCGCAATGCGTTCTTAATTGAAGTTGAGACCTTAAAGACTATCCCTACTGGTCCCTGGAGAGGCCACCAATGTATGTTTATAGTTAGTTATATGTTGTGGTGGTGGTGGTCTTCACCATAACAAACTAATTAATGCCATAAAACAGCCCCATACATAATAATAGTAATACATCTCTTTTCCTTGGGGGGGGCTGCAGGGGCTGAGCCCAGTATGGGCAGCTTGCGGCGGCAGATGAGGCGCGTTGTGACAGACAGGAAGGAGGCCGCCCGCGTGGGTCGGCAGGCCAGAGCTGACATTGTCTCCCATTGGAGTCCGCAGGTAGTCGCAGAGATGGCCTATCGCCGCCTCCTACACATCAACACAGTTTTGACAGAGTCATCATCCTCCTCCTCACCATTACGGACAGAAGAAAAATCAAATTAAAACAAATGTGTGTTTGTGCTGTGTGTGTGAGAGAGAGAGTGTGTGAGAGAGAGCAGAGAGCAGAGAGAGCATTTGTGTGTGTGTGTGTGTGTGTGATATCAATTGATTTCTCACCACCACCAACCAACACCAATGGGTCATTTCACAAATAACTTTAAATAATAAAAATAATAAAATAATATAAACCCAGGCGCCAGAAGAAGGATTCATTCAAAAAGCTCCCCCATGGAGGAGCCTTCTGCATCACAACTTGGTAAAGGTGGTACGCCACTCCATGACTGGGAAAATCCCCAAGGTAGAACAATTTCTCCTTCAAATCACTCTTTGATCGTACTGAGATTGTGAGGATGTGACATCACTGTTCTTTCAAAAAGTGGCAGGGAGGGGTAGATCAGAAGCACACTCATTCACGCCGCCCTGCGACTCCATACACACGGCTCTTCAGGCAATTTGAACTTTAAACTTTGTTGGGGCAGTTGACCAGTTGTGGTGTTGAAACCTTTGCTTTTGGAGGTGCAGGCAGGTGAGGTAGGGTGGCTGTTGCTGGAAGAGGCACCAAGCCATTGCCCATTTGGACCTTCCGAGCGGTTGTTGTGCCTCGACAGCGGCACCACCGATGGGACTGGTGGCCGCTGGAAGTTCAAGTTGACAACGTGGGACAGCGCGAGAGGTATGCCTTGGCCCTCTGAGTTGGCCCTGACGCCCGAAGGTACTCACACATGTTTTCCTTATCCGTAAACAACAAGAGTCAAGAGAGAGAGAGAGAGAGAGAGAGAGGAGGAATAAGAGGCAGCTCTTAATTTGAACACACAGATGGATGGGTGGACACCAAAGTGCCTTCGAACTGGCAGCTCCCTAGAAAGTACAGATCGGAGGATCAGTCAGCAGAAATTTATTCTGATGACGAAGTAGTGGACCCACCTATTTACACAAACATCAAATACCCTTTCCAGCCTGTCAACCCACCATTTGCTCCTTCAAATAATCCCGTGGGTTCCTACTCGATGGACTTTCGACTACCTCTCCATTGGTGCCAGGTACGATTAATTTCTAACTTCTAACATGGTAGTCCCGTTTCTAGCTTATTTGATTGTTATCTGATAAGCAGATACTGATTTATCTCCTTATTTCACTGAAAGATGTCGGCCAGCGGGAAATGGCATCTTAAAGGAAGACTCTTTTTACGTTTTGAAGGTCTTACACCTATTTATGTAATTCCACTGAGGTCTTGCACTCTCTTATTCTTTGTTGCATCACAGGGGTGAGATCTGCTTTTCAGGTTTGGATGAATTGTAACGAGGTGGGATATGCACAAGACAGCTTTACCGCCAAGGTAGCTAGGACAACTTATTAAAAGCTTTACAATACCTTCACACTACCTCTCTCAAGACAGGTTGAACTAATAGGAATTTGATGTGACAGCCCGGGTGGCCGCGAACCCATCCACCCATAATTCGCTTTTTGTGCGTGTCTACCGCTGGTCCGTAGGTTCCTATTTGGAAGACCAGGCACATACACCCATAGATATTCCTCTTTGCATCTATATATGTCACTTCCTGCCCTATGTTTTAACTGCTGTGGTCAAATCTTTGCTTCTAATACTGAGGACCCTTACTAAAGATCCTTCACCTCTCCGTTTTCCGTGCTCTGTTCACTGATTGGCACATTTGGCAACAGGACTTTTGGGACATGAGTGGGATAATTCGATCTGTGTATCTGTACTTGGCACCATTCGTCCACTTGAGGGACTTTTACGTCCGCACAAGCTTTGTGAATGATGGGAAACACGACAGTGGTCTCCTATCTGCCACCCTTTACGTGCATAAATATACTGATGAACCGACATGGAAAAGTAAAGCGAGCAAACGATCCCAACATGAAAAATGTACAGCCCAGATGTTGATTTTGAAAAACGAAAAGGAAGAACTATGCTTTAGTGAAGTGTGTAAGGGAGATAAACAGGTAAAACAAGAGATTCATAAATTAAAGGAGCAGAGAAAGGAAAAGAAGAGCGAAGACGAAATAACACAAAGCGCTGTGGCTAGTTGTTCCAAAGAGATTCTATTCAGTAAGGATTACAATACTGAGGAAGAGGTTCAAATAGATCTGGTACTTCTTTCCTACTCACCCTCAAGAGCAATTACCTTTTCTAAATTCATTTGTTGATTGACACCATGAAGGCCTGTTGCATTCCCAATGTGCACAAATGGTCTGCTGAGAATCCGACATTATATACGGTGGTGTTTGTCATCAAGAGCGGAGAAGCGAGAGGTAGTAAGTGCTATTATGCTACCAGGATCGGCTTCCGTACAGTGGAGATCAGCTCCTGTTCTTCATCCATCAGCGGAGGAAAGGGCAGCATGCTGCTTATCAACGGAGTGCCAATAAAGCTTAAGGTATTTACACTGGGGATATATATTATATATATTTCTGATTTAAAGGGGTGGAGACAGTATGTCGCTGTATCGTTCGTTCTTGGCACAGGCTAGGAGGGCGCGTTGATTTTCTCGTTCGTATGATGCAATTAATTAACACTGAAACTGTACTTTGGTGTGGTATTTATTTTTCCAGGGAGTAAACAGGCATGAGTTCTCCCCAAAGAACGGGATAGGTGTGGTTTCCAAGCGGTCTATGGTGAGAGACGTGTTACTAATTAAACAAAATAATTTCAACGCTGTCAGAACCAGCCACTACCCCAACGACATTTTTTTCTATGCCTTGTGTGATTTCTTTGGGCTCTATGTGATAGACGAAGCAAACATAGAGACGCATGGCCTCATGGAATACTTTTCAGACAACCAACTGTATGTATTATCAGTTTATCAGCCATTCTAGTGCCATTTGTTTGTATTTAAACACACACTATTATGTGTGTGTGTGTGTGTGTAGTTATGAAACATTGTTCATGGACAGGATTAAATCCCTCGTTGAAAGGGATAAGAACTTCACCTCTGTAATTTTCTGGTCTCTGGGTATGACCTTTATATTGTGGTCATGGCAATTCATTCTCGTCAAAGCCCCTCCATCTTGACTAATCATCCTCTTTCTATGTATCTACTCTCTGGAAGGTAACGAAAGTGGATTCGGTTGCAACCAGATGACAATGTGCCGTTGGATAAAGCAAAGAGAGCCCACTCGACCCATACATTATGAGCCGGCCATGTACAGGTGGAATGCTTCTCCTTTTTCATTTTTTTATTAGTTATTTTTTTTCATCTAACCAATAAAGATCAAAAGTGAAGTGGTTGATGTGGTAAGCTTCATGTATTCCACAGTGAGCCAGCTGATGGAAGCTGCCAACCAAGAGATGCAAAAGCCCAATGCTCGCCCCATCATGCTCTGTGAATATGCACATTCCATGGGTTTATAATCCTTCCCGCATCTGTGTTCTGAATAAAACGCCCCCAAACTCTGTATTGATTTGACTTTATTGTGGAGCAGGCAATAGTACGGGCAACCTGAAAGAGTATTGGGACACGTTTGAAGCCTACGACTGCTTAATTGGAGGCTTTATCTGGGATTGGGTGGATCAGGTCTTCTCCACCCTGGCACATTTAATTCTATGTAGTTTTCTGATATACCAGGTCATTAGGGTCTACTACTGAGGAGAGAAGGGCAAAAAGGTGGCAGTGTGACCTATGGCTATGGAGGGGACTTTGGGGACAGACACAACGACAAGAATTTTTGCATCAATGGGCTAGTATTCCCCAACAGAGTTTCCCACCCTTCTTTGCATGAATGCAAGAAAGGTACCTTTCCGCTTATAAGAAGTCTCTATCATATGCCGTGCCTTGTAACACATGTAATATCTGTTTTATTTTTGAACGTTATATAGTGCAGCAGCCCCTAAAGATTTTGTTTCAAAATGTGCTTCATATTACCAACCCAAGTCAGATTGATATTGAAGTAGAGATAAGGAGCCACTACAGCTTCATAGATACTTCTCATTTGTCTGCATGGGTACTTGCCCTCATTTCCTTAGTCAGAGAGCACATATAATAAAATGCGCCACCTCTTTCTCTCTCCCTCTCTCTCCTCAGTGGGAGTTCTATTCGGATGGCATCAAGACTGACGAAGGGAGAATTAAGGGAGACGTTCAGGATTCGCAGCACCACCATCTCTGCACTGATACGCTAACAATTATGCCTGGCGCCAGCAAGAAAATTACCATCCGCACTAATGTTAACTGCAGGCAAGGAATTGAACACTGGATCGAAATCTATTTTGTTCTGAACAAGGATACCACCTGGGCCCCAAAGGGGCATACTGTGGCATGGCAACAGCATCTTATCCCTTTTTCCACTCACTTCGAGACACAAGAGCAGACTCTTACGGCACTTGCGGAGAGAAGCGGCCATGAGCTCATGTGCAAGGAAGAGGCTGGTCTTATGAAGTTTGCCTTGGTGAAGAAGATCAGAACCCACAATGCATTCAGTGGCGACCCTATTTATTTTTTTGCTATACGCCAGAGCGACGCCTCCATTGTACTCTGTGGGAAATCCAACGACATGGCAGAGGGCTCCAAAAGTAGCATTTGCTCGGGCCCTCTTCTTAATCTATGGCGCGCTCCCACAGACAATGATTGTTCCCTCGGATATGGCCCCGCTCTGTATGTTCTCTCCTCCATGATCTAAAGTTCGTGCTAAATCCGCTAAACGCACCTTTCATCTGCAGGAATTGGGAGAGGCTCGGATTACATGACCTAAGCTCTGAGCTGATTAGCTTAAAAATCTCTCAACAAACTGCAGCGAGGATCGATATTGTAGCAGATAGCATAGTGCGAGCGGCAGGAGGAGTTGAAGAGGAATCTCTGGTAGTGAAGCAGCAGATCACATACAATGTGTGGGCCTCTGGCGTCATCGGACTCCATTTCTTAGTTAGCCTCCCTTCAGAAAGTATAGCACTGCTCCAGGCGGCCCAGGTCAGAAGCTTACCTCGTGTTGGCCTATCTTTCCAAGTAGACTCGCGGTATCATAACGTATGCTACTGTGGCAGAGGCCCCCACGAGAACTATTGCGATAGGTGAGAGTCCCGTTTCCCTATTTTATGCATGCTTTTTCAAGGTGCTTAGTCTACATCTTACATTGGCCAGGAAGGAGTCGGCCAAAGTGGGCCTGTTCTCCACCACTGTGGACAAAGAGTTCGTGCCTTACATCTTTCCACAGGAATACGGCAATCACTGTGATGTGAGATGGGTGTGTTTGCATGACGACGAGGCTAAGAGAGGGCTCTTTATCTTGGCTGGGCCGAACCACCCCGTAAACTTCAGTGCTCGTTGGTTCAACGATCAGGAGATCGCAGCTGCACAGCACACCCACGAGCTGCTTTTCTCTGCTCCTCGCGGGCAGCAGACACGCACCATCACACTCAACGTGGATAATTCTATGATGGGCGTGGGTGGTGACGACTCTTGGTCTGGCCTCACTGTGCTGGAGAG
The DNA here is from genome assembly GCA_000826405.1 of Acanthamoeba divionensis. Taxonomy (NCBI): domain Eukaryota; phylum Discosea; order Longamoebia; family Acanthamoebidae; genus Acanthamoeba; species Acanthamoeba divionensis. Next base: position 973 of record CDFI01100609.1, on the reverse strand, counting down.
GTACTGGGTAAAGCCACCCTGTGATGACGCCCTACCTTGGAGCTGGTGGCTCCTCTTGGGTACATTACCACTGCTGCCTTCAGATGAAGAAGGCACTAGCATCCCAAGGAAGGAGGAGGCACTGCAGCTGTCCTCTGCCCTCTGCCATCACCCATCCTTTCCGTTAGCTTTCGCAGAGGCTGCACGAACCCTTCTTGGGAACTAACTTTACATTTATTTATTTATCTCTACCAAAAAAAACTATTAAAAGGCCTAAGGATAACAACAATCCGTCCGTGCACCTTAATAGTGTTTGTAGAAATACAAAAATGCATTTTGTCGCATAGCTGGTGGGAGTACAGCACACATACACACACACACACACACGAACCAAGTTATTATGTTATTTGATATATCTGTCATTAACTATTGGTATGTGGGTGTTGTGTGGTTTCATCTTGCAGCCCACAGGGGCGGGGGGTGTACAAGTCAGTAATATTCGTGCTCTGCCTTTGCCAAAGGCAGGTATGGGTCGTGAATGAGGCCCATGTGCAGGATCCGATCGCCAGTGCTCGCCACCGGGTTCGAGCTGCGCCCAATCACTATCCCGTCCGTCTCCGCAAAGTACTCCTCCACATAGTTGCCTTTTGTTGTTGGGTATTTTTAAAAAACGGGGGGGGGCAGCGATGAGAAAAGAACTCACACACACACATCAAAACGGGGTGAGAAAGGGGCAGGGGCAGTGGGGGGAGGGGGGAGGGGTTTGAAACCAAAGATGTTTCTCATGCGAGCGATGAGGTCGCCCTTCTTGATCAGCGTGTTCACACCAGGATAGACCTAACCTCCCAATCAATCAATCAATCAATCGATCCATCGTCATTGGATGAGTGGGGGGGGGGACACGTCAAAATAAAACCGTGTGTGTGATCCAATGTTAATGATGTTAATGATGTTAATGATGTTAATGATGTTAATGATGTTAATGATGTTAATG
>CDFI01100603.1:0-10016 GCA_000826405.1 Acanthamoeba divionensis | reverse complement strand
TCTCTCTCTCTCTCTCTCTTCATTTCTTCTCTTTCTCAGCTTACCCTTCTCCATCCATAATGCTTGAGACTTTTTCGACCTCTTATTTCTTTTTCCATTTGAACGAGTGCAGGGGGTGTACACGAGTTGCATGAGTGGCGGTCACTATTTGACTGGCCTGGTGACGGAATCGTTACTGGAAAAGATGGCGATCCGAGTCACCAAATAGATTTGGCCGCTCTAGTCCCATACATTCTTAATGGTATGAACTATTATTATTATTATAGTGGAGAGTGCTGGAAAGGGTTTCCCTTTTTCGAGTTTATACTTAACTTTGTACATATTCTCTCTTAGTATGGAAAGATAATGCGCACAAGTTCACAGACGATCTAAATTCTGGAATACAGTCAGCAGTAGGGGCAGCAAGTCGTGAGAATGGTGAGCGTGGCTGCGATGCTGAAGGCCTGGACGACCAGCTCATTCTAGATCCTATGGCTCCTTCTAATAAGAATGGTTTGTGTGTTGGTCTTTTCCTCACTGGTGCGCCAAATTAATAATTTAACGAGAAACTACAGAAAAAGGAGCGAAGGAATCTGGGGTTTGGCCTCCACCTTGGTCTAAGGTACAAGCTCTTCTTCTCTCTGTGGGTGTATGTATGTGTCGAAACGGCGTGTTTGTATTTTACTTATCCTAAAAAAAAACCAGGTGTGGTTGTGTGGAATAGGGCAGTTGCTGTTCTACCTGCTGCTGCCATTTATTGTGGTCGGACTATACATCGCACCGCTGCTTATTATTGAGGCCTTTTGCGGCGAGATCTTCTGGTATATCTAAACAATTAAATTAACAAGAGAAGGAGGAAGGGGATGGGGGAGGGGGCAGATGAGAGGAAGGCCAGGAGATAGCCAGGGCAGGAGGCTGTGAGGGGTGAACAGAAAGGAGAGGGAGGAGAGGGAGATGGACAGAAGGAAGAGAGGAAACACAAACTATTGACAAAAAATTTATTTTTACAAAAACAAACACAGGACAATAATATATTTTCCGAACAGATCAGCGAACCGATATCTTGCAGTATGTGTGGGACTACCCTGCGCGTATTTGGCGTACTTCACCCAGGTGTACTTGCTGCTGCCCCTGTGCAAATGGCTCCTCATTGGCAACTTCAAGCCAGGCCGGTACCCTATCTATGGCTTCTATTATTTCCGCTGGTGGCTGGTACTGTATCTTCGCTGATAATTATAATTATCTCTTAGCCTTTGGGTTAGCTGACTCTTTGTACAATTCCACCTCTCCCTCTCCCTCTCTGCTTGCTCTTATGTAACAGCTTCACGCTCTTTTTGAATGCCTGAGTAAAACGCTGATATCGGTGACTAAGGGCACAGTACTGCTCACTTTGTGGTACCAACTTTTTGGTGCCAAAGTGCATATCACTGCTGACATCTCAACAACAGTGCCATTTCTCGAGTGTGATTTGGTCACCATTGGCAAGGTTCTACTCTTTTTGTTCTTGAAGTTGAAGAGAGTAGAAAGAAATTAGTTAATATATTAATATGCTTTGATTATTAGGGCTCCAGCATTGGCGCTAATGTACGTTTGTTGACCCACAGCTTTGCTGATGGCTTTCTTACACTCCGCCCGGTTACAATCGGTACGCGTGCCTTCTCGTGGTGACAATCTTTTAAACTCCTCTACCACCCACACCTAAAAATTCCTCACTCAATGTAATTAATATATTATACTGTTACACTTCCTCGATTCTACTATTGCCATGATTTACAGGAAAAAACTGTAATGTTGCCAGAGGCTCTCTCATTCAGGGTAAGTAGAATTTTAATTAATGTATCTTGTTCATGCTTGCCACTCGTAACACATACCTAATTGTCTTCCCCATTCTGCTTTGGTGTATTAGGAGGAGTCACTATTGGAAATAACGTCAGTATCGAAGGGAGCAGTATCATCGCGCCAGATTCTAAGATTGGGCTGGACAAAGAGCGAAGGAAAAACAAAAAAGAAGCAGATTGTGATAGTGTGGACGAGGAAATGGGCCAGCCACTAGCGTCATCCACCGCTGAGAGGAACCCGATAGTGAGCTACTTACCCTGGATCTTGTACAAAGGCAGCCAAATCCTAGGGGTGGTTCTGATTGCCTTCTTAGTGGGCTGCTGCACCCTACCCTGGGTCGCCCTTGGAGGTTCGTCCTGCCTCTTGTTCTTATCTCTTCCACCTTTCCCTTTCCCTCAAGTTTTCTGGTGCATGCTTTTCTTATACATGACAACCAATGCAGAGGGCGTTTATCAGGAGGGAGATTTCAAAGCAAACCGTTACACAGGAATTCTTTTTTATTATGTTGGCTGGTTCCTCACGGGAACCACTGCCACTATTGGAACTGTGGTCCTTCGATGGATTCTCACTTTAGGAAGAGTTCAGCCCGGCCATGTATACCACACCTTTGGATGGCTAAGGTTTTTTCCTCCACTATTGTGTTGCATTACTTTATGTCCTGACACTAAAACCCCATGCATAATACATATATAAGCTACCGGCGTTGGTTTGTGGATAAGATGATCTTTTTTGTGTATGAGACTTGCGGCCTGACTTTCTTGTCATGTTCGTACTTTTCCGTCCTGTGGCTCTGGGTAAAATACCTATTTTCTTTAATCGCATTCAATGTTGTTTTCATTGCTCCCACTACTTCTCTTTGCAGTACTCTTAAAAAAAAGAAATTATCTTATTGTGTTGTTGTGTCTACCTGAATGCGATGTATAGGCAATGGGAATGCGAGTCCATAAGGAGTCAGTGCTAAGCAGAATGGATCTGTACCTGGATGACATTGACCTGCTGGCTGTCGGTGCGTATAAACTTCCAACTTTTTCCACTCTTGTCCCTTATTGCCCTCAAACTCGGCTTGTCCCTCCAGCTAACAATCTTGATTCTAGGTGATAACTCCTTCGTAGGGGCTCTCCCTTCCTTTTCCTACTCGCGCTCTTGTGCTCCCTACACCTCCTCTATTAACAATAGAACCAATGTGTTTCACCAGATCACGGTTTCTATCACCCTCCTCTATTGTTGGTCTTCACACGTCATTTTGATTGCTATCTACATCGCATTCTAGATAGGAGATGGCAGCTGGATTGGTGCTTATTCCTTTATTGGACCAAAGAGAGATGATGGCAGTAGTAAATCCGCTGATCCAAATAACTTAGTCATAGGAACTAACTCTGTGATAGGTTCTATGTCCTCGGTAAACTTCTCTCTATTTTCTTTCATTCTCCATCATTGGTGCCCTAGGTTATCCATAGTAGCATTCTCTCATTTTTCATGATTGTGCATATGTGGGCTCTGGACGGGGCGTAGGTGGTGGATGATGTGCCTGATTGCCATTTTTATATGGGCAACCCTACCCTTTCACAGCCAGTCATTGCACCAAAGTTTGTCGTCACTTTTTTCCCTGCCCCTCACTCTCCCCATGGCTAACCTCTTCCCCCTTCCTTCCTTCCTTCCAACAATCAGGAAGGTGACGCATTTTTCGCATGCGGGTGTCGGCTTGCAGCTACTTCGATTCGTTGTCCAAACCCTGTTCCTGCTATTGTTCCCTCTAACTGTCTTCGGCTGTTTGCTTCCTGGATGGGAAATGCTCATCTACGTTGATCAGCAGGTAAGCAGCAAGACAAGGCAAAAGAAACCGAATTTGTTTTCTTAGCTGAACAAAAATTGGTATTGGGTGAAACCAGGTTAATGACTTCAACATTGAACACTTTCTGGACCTCTGGGCCTTTTTGCCCCGTTCCTTCACGACCTCCTGGGAGTTTCCTTGGCACTGGCAACATTGGTTCACTTTTCCCTCACCTGTGTTTTTTCCTTCTCTTTCACATTTTTCCTTTTGGGCTCCGTGAGTGCAGACGCTAATCTCAATATTGTGTGTGATTGATGGGGCGCATTATATATTATTAGGGCAATGCTACCCATGCTGGGAGTCTGGATCTTATTTTTTCAGATCAGCTTCGTTATCTGCCTGATTGCCTTCCGGTGGTGTCTTGCTGGCAGGTGGAAAGAATTACAGGCAGAGCTCTACTCTCTGGCTACTGTTCGGTTTTATTGCAGTTTCCTTATTACCAGGTTTTGTGTTGTGTTCTTTTGTTGCTATCTGTCAGAGCATCTGGCACCTGCCTGCCATAGCCCCAATTAGTAATTACTAATTAATTCATTCCCCCATTCTCTCTCTCTCTCTTTTTCTCCCCCTCAGAATGTTGTTCATGCAGCCATACATCCCAACAGCAGGAACGCCCTTTTTCGCCTGGTGGGAAAGGTTGTGTGGAGCCAAGATTGGCTCTAATGTCTTCCTTATGGCACCAATAGGTAGAGACCCCTTTCTTTTTACCAATGTATTGAGTATTTCTTGGCTTATTTCATTTAACTCAACCATATATATTTATTTTTATATAATATATTATTTAAGGCTATGAATTTAACGTGGCAGATATTGGAGACAATTGCATTGTTGAGGTACGGTGGTGGTGTTTTTTTTTTGTCATTTGTCCATTTACACAAATTTATTTTCTGTTTTATGATGATTCTCAAAGATAAATGCAAATCATAAACTTATTTATTGTGTAAAACAACAACAACAACAACAGGAAGAAGCAAAAGTGATAACACATACCTTTGCAGATGGAAAGTTTCAAGTGGGGAAATGTGTTATGGGAGCCAATTGTGTGGTCAAGGTAAAGGCTGCCTTGAATGGCCCATTTGTCATGCACGATAACGTCACTGTCGAAATGGGCACCAAGGTGCTGCCTCACGAGCAACTACAGAGTGGCTCTTGCTGGGCCGGAGTGCCAGCCTCCCAGCAGCAGCGGAAAGGAAACAAAAAAGTAAACATCAAGTCCATTTTAATCAAGAGCCATTGAAGAAACAAAGTACAGAAAAAGAATAAGAATGTATTATATTATGATGATGATGATGATGAGGATGAGGACACACGTATGTGTGTATCTGTAAAAAATAAATAAATAAATAAATAAATAAATAATATGACCATCATCATTAACACCCAGCCGCAGACAGACAACGCACATGAAGCTCAAACTCCTTGTCCTTTCGTCTGGCCTCCTCTTGCTTCCTATTTTGCTCTTTCTCCAAGGCTAGCTTCCTCTTCCTCAAAGTGCTTCTCTTGTTTCCTGATGGATCCTGATGGCCTCTTCCGTGGGTCTGCTTAGGCCACACCTCCTGCAGTGCTTGTTCCGCTCGAACTGGAGATCGCTAGCTACGGACACCCAATGCACATCCAATCCCCACCATCCAATCAATCGTAGCGCTGATTTTTGATTGTAAAAAGTGATCCGAAAATGTCAGAAGCATCCGTGGTCCAGTGGCAAGATTTCCGCCTGCCACGCGGGAGACCCGGGTTCAATTCCCGGCGGATGCACACATACCTTTTCTTTTTGCTCAACACAACTGCAGGGCTTTGTAGTTTGTCTTTTTGGCTCCAGAGTACCAGAAGACCCAGTCTTGGCCCCATAGTTATCAAATGCCTATGATATAAATTAAACTTTTAATATCTTTTAATCTATATAAAAAAAGACTAACAATAATAGAGATAGCTTATCTTTTTAAGATACTGAGATTACCTTGAGGGACTGGGACTGAAAACACTAAGGAACTAAAAAAAAGGGGATGTAAAAAAATTGTCTACTTTTATAGATCAGAATATATGTAAATAGATCAGAATCACTCATGATGTCAGGAATTTGTCTACTTTTTAAGATCAGAATCTCAGGTTCTTACAGCAACCCAGGTTCAATTCCTAGCAGATGCACATACCTTTTCTTTTTGTTTTACACAATAAAAGTCTTTTTATAGCTCTAGAGTAACAAAAGACCTTGGCCCTATAGTTACCAAATGCCCATGATACAATTCCCAGCAGATGTACACTACTTCTTTTTTTTCTGTTACAATAAACCACAACAAAAGTTCATGTAAAAATATCCTATCTTTCTCTACACCACATGGGTTGCAGAGTAGAAGAGACTTGCTTCTATTTTTTTTAAGTGGTGTGTAAATAATGGCTAATGTAATTCCCTTTACCTTTCTGTACCTGGATCATATGATAAATCCTCCATGATTAACACACACACATTGCAAATAATTCTCTTACACCTGTTTTGAAGGCTGAATCATGGTTTGCCCAAGGTCAACAGTCACAGGCACCCCAACTTGCAGAGAATGAGTCACACCTAGCCTGTCTACAACAATCATCTTTGGTTCAAAACTCTGCTGACTCACCAGGGTCACCCTGATAGACCTATTGTCATACTCCAAATCAAACAAGTGTCCCAAGTAGTATATCGATCTTGCAACAAGCTTGGAGGTGTTAGCAGGCAGCACAGGATTCAGAGAGAGGTCGTCAGCGTTAAATCTTAAGCCCATGTGTCCATACAGCATCGATTGGAGGAATCCACCAGCCCCAGTGATGAAATTAGGACAGGGAGGGACTGGATGAGAGGGAGGAGGAGGCGCTGGAGAGGAGAAGGCCTTGTTGATTGGATAATTAGAACTTTCCTGCAAACTCTTAAGAGTTGCTGTGCCATCATTGTTCACACAACCAGGTGGAGGACACTGCATGGTACAGGCAAAGAGGTATGGTTAGAGATTATTAATGTAATATGATATCTTTGTTTTGTTTGCGGAGAGAGGGAACTAATACTTCAAGCCAAACGTAATAGGGCCCATTGACGTAAAGCTCATAGCTATCCTTGAACTCGGCCTCAGCAAGGGTCTTGTACTCAGAGCCAAACTCTAGCAATCCAATAGCAAATATGGCATGCGTCATTGCTGGCCCTATGTAGGAGAGAAAAGGCCTCAGCTTGCATCAATCAAACACCCAATTTAAGTTCTTAAACTGGTTCTCCCCCTCCCCTACCTCACGCTTGGTGCAGGGAAGTTGATATGTAGGCTCACCGTTAATGTTAGTGAAATTCATTTCGTAGATTAGATCGTTCAGCCGTACTTGCTTGCTCATTTGGTACTGTAAAGGATAGCCTAACAATGTGACATCAGCCTGTTTCAAGGGTTTGCCATAGGGAGCCCCGTCGTAGTCCAAATGCCTATTCTGCTCCACATCAAATGGTATCTTCAAGTGTTTTGCAATTGTCGCATATGTGTCAAGCTGACTGGTAGGCACAGACATATTAAGCAGTTTGGCGCTCTCTACAAGCCATGAAAGTGCAAGAGAAGCTGCTACGTTTGTAAATACGCTGTTGTTCACGTGATAAGCATACCTGTAATAAACGAAGTAGAAGAGACATGTATATTACATAATCATATAATTCTTCATTTGATTGTTTTGGGGTATAAGTACTCGTTTGGTGGCTGTACATCAATGATGTAGTATTGGCCATCCTGGACGGGTGTAACTCGACTCGCGTAATAGTCTCCTATTCCTTTATTTATTTATATTGACAACCCTCACTTGTATTAATATAAGGCCAAATTCAATGAACCAACCAAGATGAATAAAAAGACAAACTATACCTTTAAGAAGTGGGAATCCCTTTTCCTTTAGCCATTGCTGATCTCCAGTGATCCTGTAGTATTGCCTTACAGCGATTGCAATGTCTGCGCTCAAATGGTCCTCAGAGTTGGGGTGCCAACACTGAGCAAAAAGTTAGAGTCTCTCAAAATCTTCGTTGTGGTGAGACGAACTATTAAGCCATACCTCCTCCAAACCGCTGGCAGCACTCTCCCATGAAAATTTTGTACCTGATGATAATATGGAATGAGTCATTGATAGAGCAGCTACTTTTAACATGTAATGAAGCAGACCTTTATTTCCATAGGACTCCGCAACTTGCTCAGAAGCTGCAATTCTGTTGTATCTGCATAATTTCACATGATTTAGAAGATCAAAAGGAGTGCATTAATTTAACTTCCATTGAATATTCTTGGGATAGGCAGCTATTACCTGTAATCTAAAATTCCTGCAGCCAGCGATGGATAGAAGGGGAGCAAAGCGGGCATCACAAACATCTATTGAAACAATGATCCGTTTAGGCTTTAAGCATACTGCATAGATAAAGGGTAGATCCTGTGCGTACATCAGCATCCCAGAAAGTGTGACCAAAATACCTAGTTAAAACAATAGTGATGTGTAAGTGGAGTCCTCTATTCATGCAACCTTCTAGCTCAACTCTGTTCCTACTTCACCTCACTCCCGATGTGCACACTGTGACGTACCCTTGCTGTTCTTGTTCGGGGTAATAGGTAGCATTGCCTCCACCATAGCTTAAACCACCAGGCGAAACGCTGTAAGGGAATTCCTGTACATTGTTTTAGGTAGATCATTGTTATCCAAGGAGAATATTTCTTTAAAGAATGAACCATCCACATTAATAATCTTTGATCTTCAAATATGTACATACTGGACGGACGGAAGAAAGGATAGCGTAGTAGGATGCATTAACCGCTCTTCAAGGATTATTACATGTAATACAAGGAATAAGATTTGCTGATTAACTTGCAATCAAATTGAAGCTTGCATAGCGAGAGTACTCTTACCTGGCTAATCGCCCATCGCCTTCAATCTCGATGTGTGCTTGCCAAAGCTTAGCCCATGCCCTAGAGTGAGATTCTAATAGTGAGTGTTGGCCATGCACGGCTTGTGTGTAGTCCTTGAGAGCCACGGTTGCCACATCAACGTTGAAGAAGCAGCCACTCATATTTTTGCTGGCCTATAATGCAGATTCGGAGGTATTGAGAATGTGAAAGGAAGAAAGAAAGAAAGACATAAGGAATCGGAAAGAGAATTGGAAACTACCAAGTGTGGGTAGTAGCAGCAAGCAGTGTTCTGGTGGCACGTATTGGAGTTTATATCAGGACTACCACAGTCATCTTGTGTCGATGGATGTTTTTCACATGTGAAGAGTGGCTCTACATCCATGCTTGTTCTGTACACAGTAGTAAAATGATATACAGAAGGAATAGGGGTAATTGGAACCTGTTGGAATAAATGATTCAGAATGGAAGAGTTAATGCTAGCAAGAACCTTCATATCCTGACTAAGAAGCTCTTAATAATGTGAGAGGGATAAAAGATTGCCTCTAGTTTGTTGTCTTTGAGCTTCCATCTGACATATCCCACTTTGACTCGTGTAAGGCCGTCTTTTTCAGCTTTGACTGTAACTCCTTCATACACTTCAAATGACATATCCCCTAAGTGTCCAGTGTCTTTGAGCTGAAAGAGGACATCTTCAGAAGGACCGCCCTTGTCCTCATTAATACGGATATCAATAGTCTTAGTTTCAGGCAGCAAATGTGTGCATCGAGAGGTATCAACTGAATACAGAGGAGCAGGGAGATAACTAAGTAAACATCATAACCTTGTGTTTGAGTTTAAGATAGCTTGCCTACCTTCCAGTTCGTGGATGAGCAGATACCAGAAGACTCTGTGGGCGTACCATCTCTGTTCCACAACCACAGGACATTTCGAACCTGCCACTGATTCCCATCAATCGAACACACAAAATCAGTATTCTGAATGTGGGGAGGCATTATATTATAGAGAGATACCAGTTGTATAATTAGCAATGGATCTTCTGAAAAAGATTCCTCTTTCAATGTCAAGAGCAGAAGCAAATGGTGCCGTCCCTGCCACAGAAATTCTCACTGGCGATGGCATTCGAGACCTTCATAAATGATGCGTTGCAGGAAGTAAGTCAAACTGGTGTATGTATGGCCATGATGGGCTTCTTGTTGAATTACCTTCTTGCCAGATCAGGAGGGAGGCCAGACGACAAACGGTTGAAAACACCTGATATAGTGATTATACACAAACAACATAACATATAAGACGCAGACAGAGAAAGCCTCATGGCATTGAATGTTGTTTTGGTGGAACCTAAAAGTACTTGTTGTTACCTGCAATGTACACAGCAGGAGAGCCCAGATACGTTGCCAAATAGCCATTACCAACTGTGGCAGCAAGCTCACTTTCAGAGGGTTCCATGGGCGCATACAACATGCTACCATGTTCCACTCTAAAAAAAA
>CDFI01100565.1:0-17905 GCA_000826405.1 Acanthamoeba divionensis | reverse complement strand
TTTTTTTTTTGCACACAACATGACGCAACGGAACGTAAAGGTGCTTGTGGGGCTTGACGGAAGCGAAGGAGCTAGGAATGCCTTGGTTCGCACTGCCAAGTGGCTAAAGCCCAATGACAAAGTGGTGCTTGTTTTTGTACATGAGACGTTGTTGCTCTCCAGTGGCATAGACGGGGAGGCCTTGTTGCGCAAATCCAAGAAGAAACTGCTCAAGCAAGTGGTAAGAAAAAAATCCCCCCCACCCCCAAATGCAAGGCTGTTTGGGTAAGCTGATCTAAACTGCTTTTCAGAACTTTTTCTTTTCGATGGACGAACATGTATGCACCAAAACAATGGATGAACAAAATGTCACCTTGTGTTTGACAAGTGGTGAGATTTTCTATTTCCCTCTCCAATTTCTCTCTCCACTGCTCACACTCTGCCACAGGAGATCCCAGGGAAGAGATCCTCAATGTAGCAGAAGGTGAAAGAGTTGACATGATAGTTCTAGGGACTCGAGGAGATAGTGCCCTGAAAAAGTATGTGTTGTTTTTTCACAACAGAAACACATGACCATAATTCTTAGATTATTGACTTTGCTTCTTTCATTGTTTGCCAGGCTGGGCAAGGTGGTGGGGCTTGGTTCTGTGTGCGAGTATGTAACATCTCACGCCCACTGCAGCGTGATGCTCATTCGATAACATGAGACTGTTTGCTTTGCTTTGCTTTGCTTTCGTTTCTTCTTTTCTTTGTCACCATTGTTTGTTGGAAGAGTAGAAGAAGGCCCACTTCTTGTACTCTGTTTGACCAACAGTAGTTGTTGCGTCGCACGGGCTTGGTAGCGCAACGCAACAATTCACACCAATGGACAAATCAGAGGCCGTTGTGCTGGTTTATTTGTTTTGCAGCGAATCTCGCAGTGAGTCGACGTGCTTCTTTGTCGCAAAGTGTGTCCGTTAAAAAGCGCCCCAAGTCGGGAACGCAATCAACGTGACCATTCTATCCAAAGCAACCTTCCCAACCACTACCCCCTTTATCGCCTTTGGTTGTCAAAACAAACAAACAAAGGCAAGAACAAAGAGGAGGAGAAGAAAGAAGAGCCAGACAGACAAAGCAAAGGGGCTCTTTCCCTGACAGACAATGAGCTTCAGATCGAGCAAGTACGTAAACTTAACCTCCCCTGCCCAACACGCAAACGACCCACAAATTTTTGCGCTGCTGTGTGACAGGCACACCACACAGACCCTTGAGGGCTGACTAGTGAGCGTCACAAAATAGTGTCCTCATTAAATATTAATTTAACGCGAATTTTTAGCCAATTAATTTGGCCCCTCGCCCTGTGTTTGAGAGGGTCTGTGTGGTGTGCCTGTCTCTCTGTTGTGTGTGGTGTGTGTGGCTCAGCCAGCTAGCTCGCCATTGCTGCCGCTTTTAGCATAGCAGCCCCTCTCTCTTTCTCTTTATATCTTTTTCTCGTTTACGGCTCAATTTTGAAAAGAAGAGTTCGAAAAGAAAGGGGTTCCCATTTGATTTGATTCAATTCGGTTCAAGAACTCTTGAAGAACCGCGTTTTTATATCAATCCATCAAGTGACACACAAACGCAACAATTACAGCAACAAAGAAAGTGGTCGGCACAACGGCCTGTGTGCTTTCTTGATTTTGTACCATAAGTTTAGAGGAAATGTACCCTTCAAGAGTCTTAGGGCGAGGAGAAAAGCGGGCGTACGTATTTCGTTTTGATCTTACACCTCTAGAGAGATATTTGACGCAAAAGATTCATTCTTGTTTTACTCCTTTATCGATTTTCCTTCTTTGCGTAAAGAATGAAATAGAACATAGAATTGTTTGAAGAATTGGAGAGAGAATTGTGACCCTCCATGAATTTATAATTATGTTCTCTGGGGAGGGGGCGAGTAATTATTTTGTTCCCACAAAATATTTGAATCCTAAACGTTCGAACGTTAGCCACAACAACAACATAATAATAATTGGCCGTTTGTGTTGACTGTTTTTCATTGTTTTTCACCAGGTCTCGTTGTACTTCGGCAGCAGACCTCAGAAAATCGGTGTATATACCTGCAGAAAGAGGACAGGAAGTGTTTCAAGATGAGGAGGACAAGAAAAAGAAGAAGCTGATGAAGCGGATTCAAAGGGCGAGGTCAGAGTCTCCCGCCAAGATGAAAAAGAAAGCCGAGAAAGAAGCTAAGGCAAGCCCCAAGACTCCAAGAACGGAGGAAAAGCCAACTGCAAGTCCCAGGGGAGAGAAAGCAAGTCCTAAGAGAGAGAGAAGGGTATGCACCCACCCAAGCCTGCACCATTCCTTACCCAGAGACTTTCTTTTTGGGTGGTGGGTTTCCGCCACATTAACGCTCCATCTCTTTTTTGCCAGCAGAAGGACAAAGAAGGTGCTTCATCACCCTTTCCTGGTATACCACACCATGTGGTTACCACAGAAGCAGGAGGGCCATTTCCTGGCGTCCGATTCCATAAGTTTGCTTCTGATAGCAATGTGGTATGTATGCTTTCTCCTGGGTCGAAAGAAGAAAGCTTGTTCTATTGTGACTTACATGGGAACAACAAAATGATAAATTATATCAAGGCACAATTTGCCTTTACATTTATACAAATTATGCAAAGACATAAATGTACTACTATAAGAGATTTTCTGTCAAGCCTTGTATTTCTGGCCATTGTTTATTGCACACACGAGTTTCAAGACTGATTAATTGCTCGCTCACCAGAGCATCATCTGTTTGTCATCACATCGGGTAAATGCATTCTGTGTTACTAACGATAATAATGCTTAAATAACAACTGTGTCACAGTTTTATAAACATTATGCAGAAGTAAATTAAATATGTGATAATTTTTCTTAACATTCTCAATGTCCATTGTTCTAATTATGGCTTCCTCTTGTTGTAACCAACAGAAAAAGTCTGATAAAGGAGAGAAGAAAAAGGACAAAGACCATAAATCTGAAGAGAAGGAAGGAGAGCCTGAAGACAAGAAGCCCAACGAGAATAAAGAAAAGAAGGAAAAGAACAAGAACAACAAGGATTCCTTGAGAGGCAAGAGGAGGGAAAACTCTTCGAAGTCACTCGAGAGCTTAGGCAAAGATTCGTTCAGGAACCTAGAGGCCGCTGCCAAGCCTGATAGTTCTGGAGAAGAAAAGAAATCGGACGATGAAAAGAGCGAAAAGAGCGAAAAGAGTGAAGACGGCGAAGAGGCTAAAACCGAAGAAAGCTCTGAAGAACAGAAGGCTGAAGACAAAAAAGATAAAGAAAAGATGAAAGAGAAGATAAAGGAAAAGGACAAGAGAAGGAAAGAGAAAAGGGAAAGAAGGTATGCTCTTCCTTCTTTCTTTATGAGGCCATTTTCACTAATATCTCTTTTCAATTTAGACGGTCAGGGAATCCCTTTACGCTCGCAAGAGCAGAGTTTCCTTTCTCAAAGGACAAGGGCAATCAAAAGCTTTACCACGCTATTAAGATGGGTGATATAGAAACCGTGAAGATACTCCTAGAATCGGACAAGGCGTACATTAATTCGAGAGATGATAATGGCGTCACCCCTCTCATTCAATGTACGCTCGTGATATCCTCTTCGTCATCCCCCCTTTCTCCTGTTAGTGGCCTTTCAAACTTGTCCTCACACTTTCCTGTTCCACAGCGGTGTTGTACGGACGTCTGGCCATTATGAAGTATCTACTCACACACAAGGTTAGTATTTTTTGGGTGTAGCGGAACTTTTGGTTGTATGACATATTTACTGCAAAAATAAGAGGGATTCGAGACAAGATCATATGTTCTATCATTTTATGAAATTACTGAGAGATACTCTTTTCTTCTGCAGAATCTGTCGCTTGATGCCCGGGGCCCGCGCAACCGTACAGCAATCCATTGCGCTGCCTTCTTCGGTTTCGGTGTACGTTTTTGGCTTCGCCTTATCCTTATATTCGCTCAGATTGGTTGACATTGTGAAATTTCATTCCTCTGCTCTAGGTGTTGGTGGATCTTTTGATAAAATCAGGAGCAAAAGTGGAAATCACTGATGACGATGGGGTTACACCTCTACAGGAGGGTATGATACTTGCCAAAGCCAACTGTTTGCTGTTGTCTCTAATCAACACCATCCTCCATTTCGCTCATAGCATCGTGGGGCGGCAGTAAGAGTAGTGTTGGTCTGCTGCTAGGGGCAGGGGCAGACCCAAACTCTAGAGATGTTGAGGGTAACACTTGTCTGCACAAGGCTGCCTTTGTTGGCAATTCTGATGCGATCCTACGGCTTGTTGAAGCAAAAGCTGAAATAGACTCTACAGATAAAGATGGAGGTAATTTATCAAGTTGCTACTGATCTCGTTGTCTCGTTTTATATTACCAGATTTGCTGAGTCTATTATTGCAGGTACTCCTTTGCATAATGCCATTTACAGTGGACACTATGATTGTGTTTGTCTCCTGCTCTCGCTGGGCGCTGGTATGTCGCTTTTATGCATGACATGCCTCATTAAGTTCTTAAACAACAATCTAACAACCATGTTCTCACAATTAAAAGATATTGATAAGGTGGATAAGAATGGTAACAGTCCAGTTAGATTTGCGGTGTCACAGGGAGACGGTCATATTTTACAAATCTTGCTTGAGGAAAAAGCTGACCCCAATATTAAAGATAACGTACGTTGCAGTGTCTCTTTTTCTTCTCTACACAATGTCGCTTATAGTATGCATTTACAAACAGCGCAAAGGCTTGGCTCCTATTCATGTGGCGGCATACAAAGACCATGGCTTGTGCCTGGGGCAACTGGTTGAAGCTGGTGCTGCCACTGATTCTAAAGCTGCAGGAGGAATGGTTTGTACAATGCTTTTTTAATATTCAATATCAACTACTGAATTTTACATCATCCTCTAATATACTATGACAATTTTTTTAACTACTTTTGCTATACTACAGCTGCCAATTCATTATGCAGCTTTCTCTGGTGCCATGTCTTCACTGATGATGTTGCTTGGTAAACGCTCTTTTATACTTTCCCTTTTCTTACGGTAGACATCGCATCTTATTTTATATTTAAATAATGCTTTCAGGTTGGGGAGTTTCAATCGACAGCGCAGATAATTCTCTTAACACTGCATTACACTATGCTGTCGCCCAAGAAAATTATGACGTACGTTTACTTGTTTTCTTCGCAGTGTTCTTTCAAATCCTTACTCTCTCGCTCTACAGATGGTTCAATTCTTGTTGTATCACCACGCCAATGTAAATCATAAAAATATTGAAGGAAAAACAGCACTTCATTTTGCCCTAGAGATAAGGTACAAATGTCATTGTTTTCCCGTTTCCTAAATTTGTAGGCATGCCTAAGACAGGACACCTCTATCTCTAGGGATCCAGGTGCTTGCATCAAAATGATCAACCTATTGATCATCAAGGGAGCAGATCCAGACTCTGCTGATGTCACTGGTCTTTCTCCCAATATAGTCGCTAAGGTATAATAGAACGCTTCTATTTTCAGTTTCTTCATGTTCTAACATGTTGGTAAATGCAGGAACGCGGAATTCCCATGCCTTCTGTCGATCAACGTTGGAGTTTACTTGTAATATCCCTCCTATTGTTAAATTTTAATTTATCAAATAGCTCATCGTCCCATGTTTTTACAGGGCAAAGGCCGTACAACTCCCAACATATACCCCAGTGGAGGTAAGTGTCTTTTTTCTTTTTGTGCATATGATTTAGCTGGTCGAATGCGATCGTAATTGTCTTCATCAAAGGCGGAGGTGCGTATGGCATAGGAGGCGGAGGAGGCGGAGCAGGAGGAGGTGGTATCGGAATGACTTATTTCCGTCCCTTAATGAGCTGCCGAGATCCTAATCTTGATGTAGACCTCAAGTATCCTTACAATTATGCTACAGCTTACCCCCTCGCAAACTGAATAATGTTTTTAATGTCTTGAAATAATACTCCTTAATTTGTTGAAGTAATCCACGCGAAATAGCTGAACATATCAGAAAGGACGTTGAGAATCAGCAAATTGGCAGTGTGTGGCTCAATGTTCTGAGACATCTTATGCTCATTTCTCCAGAGAAAACAAGAGGGTAATTTCATGTGCTTCAGCTACTCTTTAAACATCGTGTTAACTAACTATATTATTCTATCAGGCACAAAACTTGGGATCTCATCGAACATTTTATCCATCGCGTCGTGATCACCAAACAAAAAGGCTTCAAAGACAGAGATAGTGCGTCCCCCCCTTTTGCCCAAAGATTGACTGGTGTGTTCATTCTTCTCTCTCTACTCTCAGGGGCCAAGATAACGTATGAGGAATTCCAGCATATGCTTCAAGACAGGTAAATTGAACTCCTGTCTTGCGATTAACCAATAATATCATTTGAAAGAATTCTAATTTATATTTTCTGTCTTAAAGGTTGGAGACCAATAACAGAGACGAGTTAGAAAGGATTGAAGAGTCTCTCAATTTACTGTTCCCTAATGTGAACCTGGGAGGTCACAGGTGAGTGTCTTTACAACAATTAAGCTTGAGAATGAAGAACTTATTGCAAATTAATTAATTTACTGTGTCTAGTGATAATATTCTTTGGGTTGCCCCTCCTGAGAAACCCAAGATAAAGGAAATCAAGGTATTTCTTTGATAACATTATAATTGTTTAGCTTGTATAAACAAAATATTTCTTCAGGTAGGAGACGCAGCTGAAGAGAACGGCCCTAGTAAAAAGGACCCTCTAAGCCCACGCCCCGTTCCTGGGTCCAAGAATGAATCTCCAAGAGAGGTACCTTTATAACGGCTATAAGAGTATGGCGGAGTTGTTTCTCATGTAAATTGCTCCCCCACAGACAAAGATGCCCTTGCCTCCATTAGTTCCAGGAGGCGACTCGCCAGGCATGGGCATTCCACCCCCACCCGGAATGGGCGGCATTCCACCCCCACCCGGGATGCCTCTGCCGCCTGGCTGCCCGCCTCCTCCTCCACCGCCTGGAGGTACTACTTCCTTCACGAAAAATAGCACATTAAAGAGCAACTGTTTTTTTTTTTGACATTTTTTTCTTTCCAAGGTTGGCCTGCTGGTGTTCCGCCCCCACCGGGCATGCCTCCACCACCTGGAATGCCTCCGATGATTAGAGGTACATATTCATTTGTCCAAATGATTCTTTGAAACACATCCGTTTGCTGTCGGATTAGTGCTTATATATCTCTGTTTTGTTTTTCGCAGTGTTGAACAGAGAAAAATTAAGGCGTTTCAATTGGGTTAACATCATTGATCCAAAGATCCCTGAGACTGTCTTTAAAAACATAAAATGGGAAGACTTGGACATAGACAAACCACCACAGAAGGACCTTAAGGAGAGGATGCACAAACTATTCTATATCAAAGAAGCCAAGAAAATGGGCAAGAAAGATGATGGTAATACGCTTCTCACGCTGTAGTTTTTTTTGAATAATGTACTCATTGTTTTTTTTTTCATTCATTGAAGATAACAAGGAGCCCGACGTTCCTTCAGTTCGTATCATTGATGACAAAAAAGCTCGTAACATTGGTAATGTAGCTTACTTTTCTGCACAGTCCATCATTAATGTGTACTTTCGTTACTTATTGGTTGATGGATTGTTGCAGAAATTTTGATGAAGTCTTCTGGGCTTAACGGCGAAAAAGTGAGAGAGAATCTTCTTAAGTTTAAAACCGGCGATTTCAATGTTGAAATTCTCAAGTCCTTGGCAAAATCTTTCCCCTCAAGAGATGAGGTATGTCTTTCAGGAGAATGGAGTCCACAGAGATTGCATCTATTTAAATACATTTGTTCTGATTCGATTTGGCTCTCTACAGTTGGTTGCATTGCAACAGTATAAAGGTGATCCCAGGGCTTTGCCCCCTGCAGAGAAGTTCTTTTATCAGGTGCGCTCAACAACATAGGGTGTGTTCGCTCTCTCTAATCTAACTGAATCTCTTCCTTGTACAACTCAGCTACGAGATGTCTCTTTTCTTGAAGAGCGACTCAGTGCTATCAGTTTCAGACTCGAGTTTGATGAAACCACGACCGAGTCTCAAGATGTAACTATTGCCTCCAAGACGTTATTTCTCTCCATTTTCGTGCACACCTGTGCAATTTTCTTACCAGAATTCTATTCAACAGAAAATCAGGTCTTGTAACAAGGCTATTAATGAGGTTTATGAGTGCAAGAAATTACTTGTTCTAATGAAGGTAACCGACTACCTTGCTTGAACTTCCATTTGAAATTTGTCTCTTACAATGATCAATACTTGCTAGCATGTACTGGCGATGGGTAATTATTTGAACGATGGTTACTTTGGAGGACAAGCCAGAGGTTACAAGATTTCCTCTCTGTTAAAGGTAATTTTGATTTTCACTCACTACTTAGGAGTGCTCTCAGCTGACTTATTTTTATTTCCTTAGTTGTCTGATATGAGAGATACAGATAACAAGGGATGGAATTTGATGCGTCTTCTCGCTGACGAGTTGAAAGTGAAGGCATGTGCATGATGTTTGAATATTCGTTTTTACAAGCAGAATTACTTACATTTAGCCATGTGCAGGAGCCATCATTGTTAAATTTGCAGTATGACATGCCCAACATCGGACGCCAATACAAAGGTATGATGCTGTTTATATGTGAAAGCGAGACAGTGCTGACCTTCTGAATTTAGATTTGGTAAGCGCTGCCAGCGATGAAGCCACACAAACTGCCCTTGGAGTTGCCAACATTGAAGGCACGTATATTTTTTTCCTAATGTTCTGCTCAGAGGCTGCATGCGCTAACCCATCCCCCCCCCCTTGTGCAGCTTTCTTGAAAGAAATCAAACCTGTTGACGACTCTGATGTCTTCCCAGCGTAAGATCCTCCCTCCAAATACTGTTGTTTGAATAATTGGATCTAATTAGTTTGTTTATTTACCTGACAATAGTGCAATGGAGGCCTTTGTTAAAAAGGCGCGCCCTATTGCCGATGAGATTCGAACTGATGCCTCTGAGCTTAGCACAAGGTAAAACTAATATGCTCTGAAACAATCACTAAACTATATATCCCTATTACAACGATATTTCATTACCTATCATTCCAAAGAGATGTGAATGCGAGGATTGAGCAAGAACGCTTTTCTTCTTCCTCCTCTTTCTCACACCACTGATCCCTTTTGCTGTTCAGGTTCAACACGCTCGGAGCAATTTTCGGTGAGATTGTGGGCATCGATGTGATTCAGATTGTGCACGATTTTTGCAAAGATCTGCAGAGAGCCGTGGAACAAAACCAAAAGGAAGTGGAAGCCAAACTGAAGGCGGCAGAAAGGGTAACTGTCTTTAAAAAATTAATCTCTTTCCGCTTCCCCCAGCGTTTGTTTTCTCATGAAACTCTTTTTATGTTTGCTTGCTTGCTTGCTTGCAGGCAAAGAAAGCAGCGCAGCTGTTGGTGGAGAAAGAGGCCAAGGAGAGAGCAAAGGAAGCAGCATCGCCGAGAGACTCCACCGAAGAGGAGGACAAGGAAGAATCACTCGATCACGGTACCAAAGACTCTGCTGCTGATCTCATTCGTTTCTTTTCTTGCTTGGTCTTGGGGGACCATTTTAATGACAAATGTGTTCTCTTTTTTTGAATTCAATGTGAACCAGGTCGCAAGATTTTGGGATCAATGGCGTGCGAGGATATGGACTCAAGTTCCCTTATCAACCTCTCTTCTCTTGCTATGTTGAACAAGAACAAATAAGCTTCATCTTCATCTTCATCACCTTCACCATCCTTGATCAGTAGAGTCGCAGTCTTGAGAGAGATCGGCGCCACAACAGAGAAGGAACAAACACTGCACACGACTTGACCACTTAATTAGCTGTGCTGGTGATGGCTGTCTGCTGCTGCCACACACACACGCCAACTTAACTGTACTGTTATTTATTTTATTATTAAGAAATGAAAAATAAACACCAACCTAGAGAAAGCGCGATTCAATCAAGTTCGTACAATTCACTTCTGGTGTCGACACACATAGTTTAGAACAAACAGCAAACTGAGTTCATTTGTTCGTTGATTTAAAGGGTAGAAAACATAGCAACAATAAAGACTAGTCAACATTGCCATATGTCAATCAAAAAAAAACTTGGTATGATGTTTAAAAGGCAGTCAAAATAAAAGGGTACCATGTAGTTACACAAAAGAAGGGTTGCAAAAGTACCAAGTGAAGAAGAGTAAGCCAGAGGGAAGAGGGGAATTCCCACCATCCTTGTGAAGCTACTTCGTTCCACAGTAACAGGAAACTTTGATTTCATTAATCAACAAGAGAACCTTGAAAAGAGAAAGTTGTGCTTCCTTGAAAACATATTATATTTATGAAAAAAAATTTATTATCATGCTCAACTTGTAGCAAGAATAATAATAATAATGGCAAACAAGCATCCACCATTTAAGATTATCACCCTGGGTGACTCCAAGTTAATGTGTCCAACTTCTTGCTTTTTTTCAGTCCTTTGCCTCAATGTTCCCTTTCATTGTCACAAAAAGAATGAAGAAAATGCTCACTTCAAAGGCACAGGGACAGACTTTGAAGCCAGAGAAGTGCTGGTAGACAACCAATGTGTGACCGTGCAGGTTTGGGATCTTGGTACGCCCTTCACACAACAAAATGCATATGCACATGACAGTGTGTCTATATCATTCTATTCCAGCTGCTAACTCTTTGCTATATATGAAGCTGGCCAGTCCAGAGTTGGATCTGAACAAGTGTTCTACAGAAAATCTCATGCCTGTGTGTTTGTCTATGATGTCACCAACCTGAACTCTCTGGAAAGCATCAAGAAATGGAAGAAATTCTACCTTCTTTCTGGTGAAGTGGCACAGGCTGCTGCTAACACTGTCTTTGCTGTCTTTGGCAACAAGGTGCCTGGTTTGGCTCCTTCACACTCACTTCATCTCATTCCTCTAACACCTTGTCACCATGTCATGTACAGGCTGACTTGGAAGCAAAGAGGGTCATATCACAGAAGCGTGGAGAGAAGTGGTGCCTATTGGAATAAGTGGTCTTCATCTTCAAGAGGCGCCCTGTTTTAGCATTTTAGGAGATTAAGATATCTCCTGTAAACTCCCTCATTGGCTGCTAGGAGATTCTGGATTTCAGACAGAATCTCTGCAGACTCAACTGAGCCTATCTCTTTATTAATCAAAATATGTCATCTTACATTTTCTCCTTCCTTTTATACCCAAACACACATACACACAGTTGTTGGTTGTTCTTTTCTCTATGTACACACATATGACACATGTGTCACAATAAAATACAAAGTTTATTTTACACTCTTTTTCTCTTTTACACATTGTAAGACACCCACAGTAAACCTTATGCTTTCCAATAAGTTATGGGCCCATACTAAATGTACAACAAACAGACAAGACAAACAAACAAAAGCACAGTACACAATGCTGACTTAACAAATAACAAAAGCACAGTTACACAAATGTTAACTTTACAACCAACAAAAGCACAGTTACACAAACACTAACTTTAACAACAACACATCAGTAATAATGAGTAACACCACCACTTCTTCTTCTTTTACTCTTATAGTGCTCAAAGATGGCCTCAACTTCATAAAGTAGCAACACTCTATCAGGTCAAACCTTATGTCAAGAAAGCTCTAGGGCATAGTCAACAAGACAGAGGTCAGGCCTGTTGATATTGCCCTCAACAACAACAAAAACAACAACAATGCACAGATCATATATTATAATCAAGATAGACAGATAGATTTCAAACAGTGCAAAGAGTACACACTAGGCATTCTTGGACTATCCATTGACCTGTCGCTACAAGAGGTCATGGCAAACATCAACAACCCTGTAACAGCCTATAAAGCAATCTGTGCCCACTACCAACCTAACTAGATAAACAAGCATGTACACCTCTTTAGTGCCCTTTATCACACTAAGATAGAGAAGCACTAAATGTTACATTCACACTTCAATGCTCTCAACAGCATTGTCAGACAACTTATAATTTATAACCATACAGTTGACTCTACAATGTTAGGGTCTATTATAATTGATTCCCTCCCTCCTTCTTATAAGCTAATCAAGCCCTATCTGAGAAACATCAATGTTTCTCAGAACCAGAATGCTCTATGGTCAATGCTGCTCACATATGAGATCTTTCTCAAGAGTAGCACACTGACAAACAAAGAGTCATTGCTCTACACACACATGCCACAGTGCCCTCACACTTAATGTTATCATCCTTATCAAGAGAGAAACAGGCCCAACTATAGGGCAAGCAATCATACCTAGCAGCCCAGGATGAAACACTATGGTCATCAGCAAGGACATATACCACACAGTGACAAGCAGCATGTGGCCATCACATGCTCATACTGTGACTACAAAGGACACAGTTATAAAGAGTGTAAAAGATGCCTGTGGGGAGCTCCACCACCGTTTAGGTATCAGCCATGTTACAGTGACAGAGCTCCTGAGAGGCTCTACATGATGGCAGCATGCACACAAGTAGCTGATAATAAATGTTACACTTAGTACCTTGACTCAGGGGCCACCTCTCACATGACCTGCCACTGCAATTATCTGCACAACTATAGTGTGCTTTTTACTAACACCATCATGCTGGGTGACAACACTACCATCTCTACAACTAGAATAGGCACAGTTTATGGAACAATATGTAACAACAGGCACTCTCATGCCATTACAATCACCAATGTCTTACATATCCTATAAGTTGCTAAGAACCTGATCTCACCCAACTGCATTATAAAGCAAGGGTACTTCTCCATCTAAGACTATAATGGCTACAGTATCATCCACATGGAGACAGGCAACTTCTTCCTACATGTAAAACCATGCAATAGCATGCTATACATTCTTCTACAGGTCAAGCTGGCTCCTTTCTAGGTCAATGCCCTCTCACTCTCCACCCCTTGCTTCTTTCTTTTACTCCTACATTGCCACTTAAGCCACATAGGAGAGCATCACCTCAAGCAGGTGCTCAAGGCACAAGGTAGCCACTTTGCTATAGTAGCTTGCCAATCCCTAGAGCAGTGCATACCTTACATTTAAGGCAAGTATACTTATAAGGTGATTAACAAAGGCCCTGTTAGCAGAGCAGAGCTACTTATACATCTGATACATTTAGATGTATGTGGGCCCTTGCCTCCTTCATTCTCTCATGCTGTATATATGGTCTCATTCATTGATGACCACACTCATTATACACATGTATATTTTATGTGTGTGAAGAGCAAAATGCTTGCTAAGTTTTAAAAGTTCATTGCTGCCAATAAACACTATAGAACTGTGTAAATGCTTTGCTCAGATCATAATAGTAAGTATAAATCAGCAGTGTTTCAGAGGGTACTGCATGTAAAGGACATCTTACATGACCCCACACCAGTCTACACCTCTGAGTACAATGATGTGGTAGAACAATTCAATCATACTGTCATCACTATGGTAAGAACCATGCTGCTAGATGCCTAACTGCCAGTGTAATACTAGGCAGAAGCAGTTAATACTGTAGTGTACTTCAACAATCACATGTCCACTAAGGCAAACCAAAGCATTTTACCTTACAAAATGTGGACCAGTCACAAGCCTGACCTCTCTTATATGTGCATCTTTAGATGTAGGGCACTATTACATGTGCCTGCCCAACTATGCATCAAGCTACAGTCATACACACACAAAGCCATTTACATGAGACCTGTCAAAGACACCTTACATCATCATGTCTAGATCCCATCAAGCAGCACAGTGTCAGAATCATGTGATGTCACCTTTGTGAAAGAACTAACATTAGAGCTCTCCCATGTGGTTGATGTCACCCCTGCTGCAGAGTCCTTCCTGGCACTGCCAACCTATGTATATAAAACATTAGAGGTTACAGCCACCAAGCCACCTCTCAGATTTTAACACATCTATGACAACAAGAGCAACAGTGATGATGAAGACATCTTCTTCACACCTAGGCCAGTCTCCAGCAGCTAGAGTCCTCCCTTAATGCTGGCCAACAATGTTGATCCTTATGGTACCTCACTATCCCAACTAATGCAGCCAGGCTCTCAGATGCTTACACTTACTCCTTGTGCTCTTATACAATCAAGCACTGTTGTGGCACCTATGCCTACATCTACACACTCTGTGCAAGCCCTGCCAACCACTCTAATGGCACATGCAAAGGGCATTCTCACACTTGCACACTCCATGTTAGCCCTGTTGACCACTCCAATGGCACATACCAAGGGCATTCTCTCACCTGTGCACTTTATACTAGTCACACCAACTATAACACCCATATGTGCTTAGTGTAGTTCAATGTCTACATGCCCTATGCTGACAGCATTGACCACTTCACTAATGTATACACAGCGTATAATAGCTCCTGTGAGCTTTACACTGGCTCCACCACCATGCATGTAATGTAATGTGATGCCAAATGCACCTACACATACCATCATGCCTTTTACACTACTAAAAGCATATACATCTACAACATTGGTCACACACATGCACATGTAACCTTCAACTTCATCATCATCATCTAAAGCAATACAGCCTTTGCCTAGTGACTGCAACAACATTCTGAGCAGCTTTGCGCTTTAACTAATGTGCACTTCCAATCACATCAAGAAGAAGAACACCAATCTCCTAGATGGTAACACCTGGCAAGTTGATGATCTCTATCACTATGCCACCATTATATAAGGTCCCAACACACTTGAAATATCAATGACCTCCAATACCTATGTGCAAGCCATAGCCTCACCAAACACACTTCAATGACAAGATGCTATGGAACAAGAGTACAACTCTTTATTATACAATCACATATATGCTCTTGTCCCTCTTCCTGCAAGTTGTAAAGCCATATACACCAAGTGGCTCTACAAAGTCAAGTGTACTGCAGATGGCTCAGTGGAGCACTATAAGGTACGCTAGGTCACAAAGGAATTCTCTTAGATCTATGGCATCAACTATGATGAGACCTTTGCCTCAGTTGTATGCCTCAAAAATCTATGCCTTCTTTTTGCCCTAGTGACCACCTTCAACCTCAAAATCCATCAAAGGGATGTAGACTCTGCATTCCTGTACACACACCTTACAGAGGAGATCTATATAACCTAGCCTAAAGAGTTCACCTCACTTAAGTACCTGTAATATGTCTGCTGCCTGTTCAAGAGCCTCTATGGCCTCAAACAGGCGCCCTACACATGGAACAAGGCTATCAATACTTATTTTTAATACAGTGGCTTTGTTCTTACTGATGCAGACCTTTATATCTATATATGCTGTAAGGACTAACAGGTCACAATCATCTCACTCTACATAAATGATTGCACCATTCTTACTAGCCATGTGCTCCTGCCCTATGCTAAGCATGTGCTCTCTTAAAAATTTAAAATCAAAGATCTTAAAGAAGCCTCCTCCATCTTTAGTATTAAAATAATAAAAGATAAAGTGCTTAGTGTCCTCAAGCTACACCAGACTGGTCATATTAGTGTCATCTTGTATTAATTTAATATAAAAAACTGTAAGCTATAGTTTATGCCTATAGAAGTAAGCCTTCACCTGCCTAAGCTCAATGCCATCTCTAGGGAATGCATCAACATCTCATATCAATAAGCAGTGGGCAAGCTGCTTTATTTGTCTTAGGCATTGTGGCCTGACATTGCCTTCACTATAAGCAGCCTCAGCAGGCATGTCAATGCCTTTAACAACACCCATTAGACTGCAGTGAAGCACATATTGTACTATCTACAGGCAACACACAACTCTACCATCTGCTATGACAAGCATACAATCCAGCCAAGTGACCCTAACACAGTCATGCCTATTGCTTACTGTAATGTTGATTGAAGCAGCAACCTAGATGACAGGTGCTCTATGACTGGTTACATCTTTTACATTTACAGTGGTCCTTTTGCTTAGTCATCTAAAGTACAACCAGTAGTCACACTTTCCTCCTGTGAAGCAGAGCTGACTGTGATATCTAAAATGATCAAACAGGCTCTTTATATTTGCAAGCTCTTCTCGCCACTGCAGCTAAGCCTTAAGTATCCCATCTAGATACTCAACGACAACCAGAGTGCACTCAAGCTGGCCAATGACAGGCAACAAGTTTACTACCCAAAGATGAAGCACTATGACATCAAGCTTCATCACATGTGTAACTTGATTACTGCTAGCATCATCTCACTACATTACTGCCCCACAGAGTAGATGGTTGTGGACATGCTGACTAAAGCACTAGCACACTCCAAGCTTGCCTACATCAGGCAGATCAGAAACCTTCACTGCTGAAGCAAACTCCCACAGTGATGATTTTGACCAAAGGGGCATATTGAAATAGGCGGTCTTCATCTTCAAGGGGCACCTTGTCTTAGCATTTTAGGAGATCAAGATATCTCCTATAAACTCCCTCATTGGCTGCTAGGAGATTCTGGATTTCAGACAGAATCTCTACAGACTCAACTGAGCCTATCCCTTTATTAATCAAAATATGTCATCCTACATTTTCCCCTTCCTTTTATACCCAAACACACACACACACAGTTGTTGGTTGTTCTTTTCTCTGTGTACACACACATGACGCATGTGTCACAATAAAACACAAAGTTTATTTTACACTCTTTCTCTCTCTTGCACACTGCAAGACACCCACAGTAAACCCTCTGCTTTCCAATAGTGCTGTGACAATGGGAATATGTTACACTACGTGGTGAGTTCCAAGGATGGCGCCAATGGAAACTTGGAGCAGGCCTTTGCTGATATTGCCAAGGAGGTGTTGGCCAAGGTTGACGCAGGGCCAGGGGTGAACCGGAGTGATGCCATTGACCTGCAACAGAGCAGATCAGGAAACATTGATCTGCAACAGAAAGAGGCAGCACGATCCAAGAGAAGAGGAACCTGCATGATCTAAACAAACATACCTCAGTAAGACAGAAAGGAAAGGGTTCCCTTATTAATTCATCAAACAAGAGCTGTTTAGTTTTTATCTTTTCAAAACGGCAGTTAAAAAATGAGAGACAAGCAAAGAAGAAGAAGACCAGTGGCTGCCAGCTGGAGTTTGAACTGTCCCTGGACGGCCATGTGAGCGTTGTGTCCTATATCAACAATCTCTACCGTAAAGGTCATGCCAACCTGTACCATATGGATGGTGTTCTGTTACTTCCTGTCCTTTGAAGTTGTAGTCCAGGCACAGTTCTACGGACAGCGTCTGCAGGTGATCGTGAAGGCAGTGGACTATGAGATGTACTTTAGGGATGAGGCTCGCCTGGCGGGTCTACCACATGAGCATATCTTGGCAACGGGCATCTATTGCTACACTTCAAGTGTCGGCCTGCCCTCAAAGGATCCAACCTCTGAGTGTTTGTAAGGGGTAGGTGTACTTACGCATGTAGATGCCTTGTGTTTGCCAACTGCACATGCACTATGGGGAAGTTCAAATGTATCAGTACTGTACTTCTTCCTTGTTGATTCTCACTAGTAGGGTGGTGTTCACCTTTCACCTTTCTTCCCTCTCGTGTGTCTCTCACCAGCATCTTCATTGATTTTGAGGTTTTCTGCTCGACGGGTGGCAACATTGTTAGACAACTACTCACTATCTATCTACTGGGCTCTTGGATCAAGTCCTCAGCCGATATTCCCAGCAACAGTGGGACAAGACTAGGGTTAGGCCACGCGTAGCCATGGCACTGCTGCACTAGTGACGGAGAAGCTGCTGGGCATTCCGTTTCCACCTGAACTCATCACCTACATCGTGGACTTGGTTAAGTGGGGCTTCACCAAGGAAGAGGCCGACTCACACTTCAGAGCGCTAGACACAGAGCGAAGGCACTACATTTCTATCACCGAAGACATCTGGACACGCCAATACTGCCACGAGTATGACATGTGTGATGCATCAGATTCC